>CM069534.1:62642500-62845000 GCA_035773235.1 Eospalax fontanierii | reverse complement strand
CATATTTATTTTATTTATTATTTCATTTTATGAGTGCACCCATGTCATGCAAAGCTAGTGGAGGTCAGAAGAGTGTCAGATCGCCTGGAACTGGAGTTATACCTGGTTGTCAGCCACCATGTAGGTGATGGGAATCAAACCCAGGTCATCTGCAAGAGCAGTTAGTGCTCTTGAGCCATCTCCCTAGCCCTATATAGTGGCATCACAACACTAAGTATATGCTCCATGTAAATCCAGGTTTGTGGACCTTATTCTTGAAGAGAATCACTCCACAGGTCTGGAGGGCCCAGAAATCTATTTTTTATGCACATAGTCTTTCTCATTTTTTATAAGCTAGCTCAAGTTTATTGACCAAACCTTTACTGAGCAAATCAGTCAGCACATTTTCTTAAAGTGATTTTTGGCTACAACCTGGCTGGAGAGGCTGCCACTGACTCATCTTTTAACCCCCAACCCTTCCCTCTCTAAACCCCCATGTCACTCCGCTCCCCATTCAGAGCCAGAACTTTCCATCACTCCCCCATCTAGTCCTGATCCTTCTGCAATCAGTACCCTGCCACTGAGATAGTTCAACAAAGTTCCCCACCCCAGAAGCCACGAGTGTCCTGTTCCCATTATACTCAGTCTCTTAGATTTCAGGGATCCCTGCTCTCCCCTCTACACTCCAGCCAGACCGCCTGTCTTCTTCACAAACCCTCTTTTCTCTCTTCCTTTAGAAGCTGAGGTCCCTCAGAGCTACTCAGTCCTAACACTGTCCTCAGGAGATCTCACTCACTTTGTGAAACAGCACCCCTATCCTAACGTCTCTAGCTCAGACCTCTGTTCTGGGTAACACACCCTTACATCCTGCTTGCTCAGCAGTTATGACTGTGGGTACAAGAATAAGTCATGGTTAAAAACCTAATTTCCACACAGAAAGACAGGAAGCCTATTTACAAGTTTCATTTAACTCATTAATAAAGGACCCACTAAAATGACAAAGCTAGGTCAAAGAAAGGATATAAGAGAAAAGATTTTAACAAGAGGTTATAGAAAGTAATATACATATGATCAAATTAGAAACTAATAACAACTAGGCCCCTCTTATCACATAGAGATAATTAGCACCTATTCAACTACAGAATATGGGTCTTGAAGAAGTCAAGTTACAGCACCCTCAGAGCAAGGATGACCCTTAGGTAGACTTCTTAACAGTGCTATGGTATGATATTAAAAGTTCACAAAATCATCTCTTACTTCCAAGTTTTCTATGCACTGAAGTCTATGAATTTGGAGGGGAATCCACCCAGGGCCTTGGGTATGCACTGTACCTCTGTGTAAGCACTCTACTTGGGTAAGCCCTCTACCACTGGGCTACATCTCTTGGTGTCTGAGACTGTTTATGCTGCAGAGGCTGGCCAGGCACTCATGAACCTCCTACCTCTACCTCTCAAGTGCTGGAATTACAGGTTGTGCACACAGCACACAGAGTCTATGAATTTGGGTGGAGAAAAGTTCCATCTTTATTTTCACTAACCTCTAATTGAAATTTAGGCCTTCCTATACTACAAGAGTACCTGCTGCTGACATACCAGTGCTTTCTGTAATTTATGAATGCAGGTGGCACAGGACAGTAGTAACCACAGTTGCAGAAATCACCAGCAAATATCTTCTCTCAGCATATTACAATTGGTACAGATATTCTGAAATGCTGTTCATGCACAACCCAGCTTTAAATTATAAAAGTTATCAAACCTGCCATCTAGATCCTATATGATGCACTAATAAGGCAAATATTATTTATCACAGTTTCTGCTATACTGCTACTCAATATGTGTTACATTTCTACCTAAGTGGTTTTCTTTATAAATCTATACACTGTCTGATACATTTAAAAACACTATTCTGGGAGAGGGCCTGTAGGTTCTCGGAGAAGCCTTTCTTCACTCCTTGCATCAGGTGTGGGACCATTACACCTGCTCTTAGCACCCACTCTGTGCTTTCTCCTCTAGCACTTCCTACCTGAATGAAGTCACTAATTAGTGACTTTCCCACTAGGCCACTGGAGGCAAGGTGGCATTGGTCATTGTTATATCACAGAGGCCTCAGCATAAGTCCTGGCTCTAAAGATCTTAAAGGAAATACTCATTTAGAAAAGAAAATGAAGTGTCTGTTGAGTTGGCAAACTTCTGCCACATGTTTAGGATGCTGATGCTGGTCCATTTCCTCTATGGGCACATATAATATTCTACCAAGGATGCAGTAAGATGAGGCCCCTGGATGAGAGGAAGCCCTGGGGATCCTTGCCTACTTGGTCCAACAATGGAGGTTTTTAGTCTAGCCCATATCTGTCTGGGCTCTTTCTGGATCATATGCACATTTGAGCTTATGGCTCTCAACCTAAACCTTTATGAGCACTTGACAACAAAGACTGAAGAATCTGCCAACACAGTCAAGATGCCAAGGGGCTGAAGGACTAGCAGCACTCTGTGGAGGAAATGGAACTCTTCTCCTGCCCCAGCAATCTCTACTAAGCTACAAACTGCACATACAACTGGGGCCTCGGTGTGACTCTGAGGAATGAAAAGACATAAAAAGACTACTGTAACCTCATGCCATCTGAGTGTCATTAACGCCCCAGGGCATGACTGCAAAGCTAACAGACACTAAGGAGTGCTTAGAGACTGACATGTGTCATAGGGTGGCCAAAGGGGATGCAAATCAGAGCTACTTGAAGGAAAAAGTCAGCTGGTTCCTAGTTAGCTGTCCCTCCATCTTATAGCCATTAAGAATAGAGCAAGTGGCACGGCCACCCCGGAAAAACAATGCCCTCTCATCTTGTGAGATTATATTGCTCCCTACCCACCTCTGTCCATACACCCATCCCTGGGGGTTGGGGGAGGTCACAGTATTTAACCAGCTTAACTTACCACACTGACACACGATCCAAAACCACACTGATGTGGAGGACATGGAAATTCTGGATCAACCCCCTTTACAGCTGTATCAGACTTATGACAATTCCAGTCACGGGAACAGGCAGTCAGTCAGAGACATAGGTACATAGTGTCCAAGTGTGGCCAAGCAGAAGGGACAAACCAGTCCACCACTGGGGGAAGAGGTCATTGGTACTTCTTCTGTCACTCCCTTGGCCCAAGATAAAGCAGTGAGAGGTTGGGGCAGTTTAGGCAATACAAAAGAACTTAAGCTCTTCTTACTGGCTGCTTCGGACCTGGGACACTTAGTCTCAAAACCAAAACCAGAACAAAACCACAAAGCTGGGATGCACCCCTGTGGGGATTAGTGTTGTTGGCGCCTCTCTGTCCCTAGGAGAGAGGATCAACTTTCAGAAGGAAGAGTGGAGACTTAAATCTTCAGCCTCTCTGTACGCAATAATCCCCAGGTGTCTCCACACAGAACAAGGTGAGAGCCAGCTCCAAGGAACCCTGTAGGAGAACTCCAGTAGCACAGGGCCTACCACCGGTCACCCTTGTCACACCTGAATGAGTACTACCTGTTCTCCGCCCACTTCCCAACGCCTGCCAGCAGTGATGCTAAGGCTCCAGTTGATGCCACGCGCTGTGCTGACCGCTTCCGATGTTGTTTCTGTTCCTTCCCATTCCGCAAGATGGATAGTATCACCACCATTTACAAACAAGAAAAGTGAGGCGGGGCCCACAGCCACACAGCCCCTGAGCATCAGCAGGCTGAAAGCCTGCACCCTCTCCACTACATTGCACCTGACTTTACCTAACAGATTAACAGGGAGGAACGCAAGACAAAGTATTCTGGGCAAAGCAACCCAGCCTCTCCCCTCAACCCACTGTTGCATGTGGTCTGACTGATGTTATTAAAGGGGCCACTTTTCATCCTGTCTCTCCATGGCCTACGGACTCTAGTCCAGGGTTTGGTGGTTCTGGATGGCCTGCTTTTCTAGTCTATTCCCAAATCCCAGACTCTGGTCCCCATTACAACCAGCCTGACTTCTCTCTTCTATCCTTACCCACAGCTCAGTCTTAGAGGCATCCTTCCCTGCCTGCAGCATTTACTGAACAACCCACATATCAAGTCTTAGGCTAAGTGCCAATCACCCAAGAGCCAGGCAGGGAGATCCCAACAGAGCCCAGGGTCCACCTCCCTTGTGAGGCCAGCGCCTAGTTATTCTTTCTTGGGGCCTCCTCGGATCACTTGGTGCTCAACACCTGACCCTGGCCTGAATTCCCACCCATGAGCACTTGCCATCCATATAGCATTCAGCCATAGCTCCAACTTATATGGTCCAGTGCGCTGGGTCTGTTTTAAGACTTCCTCAGTAATGGGTTTATTTCTGTGGGAAAAGTGCACTCCGACTCCAAACAGCCTTATAAATGGCAATTAGGTCCCTAGGCCAGCCCACAAAAGCCTATTAAATATATAATGGTACCAGAGAAGAACAGAACCTGAGTACTCCTTAAAAGCTCTGCAGGAGGCCACGTGCAAACGCACCTTCTAAGCCTCCACCCACTGTGTCCTGGGGTCTGAGCTTCCAGCCACTGCAGGAAGACAGGTGGGAGAAGGGGAACAAGAAGAATTAAATTTATAATTCAGCAGCTCTGGCTTTACTCTCAGCTCTGCTGAAGGCTGAGGGGGCTGGGATGTAGCTCAGTGGTGGAGCACTAGCCTAGCATGTGTAAGGCTTGAGATTCAATCCTCAACACTACAAAATAAAAATAAGAGGGCCAGGGAGGATCAGTTCTCAGACTTCTGAATCTCAAGGACTATTTTAAAAAAGAAAAAAATATATACATATATGTAAATAGGATTTATAGTGTCTATTTTTAAATAAATTTGATCAAGAATGGGCTTTTTAATATGAAATCACAATGTCCAATGTACTAGGTTCATTTTTCCAAAAATCAGTGTAACCAACCCATCTAAAACATAGGCATCAAAAAATAGGGGGGAAGGTGTTGCTGGGAGCAAAGCCAGAGCCTCCCACATTCTAGGCAAGTGCTCGACCACTGAGTCACGTCCAAAGCTCCAGGCATGTTTTTAACTGAAAGTATTTGGATTCATTAAAAAAATCCATTCACCGTTATTTTTCTGATGTCTATAGACCAATGAGAACTCTGTCACAGCCCAGCAGAGTCCTTGGTCTGACATTTGAGAGTCAGTGAACAAGGAGACACCTAGAATGATCCTCAGCACCTACAGGACAGTTCTCTCCCTGTGACTGTGTGCACACTGCATGACAAGGCATGCATGGCCCTTGGGAAGGGTCAGGCTGGACTGCAGGAAAGCAGGCTCTCAGGTAAAAGGGTGCTGGCCCTCCTGGCCGGTGAACTCCTCAAGCTAACTTGTTCCAGGGTCATCAGGGATTCTTCTGGAAGACTGAAGAAAGGCTTCCAAGGAAACCTTAAGTATATTTTTTAGAACTTTCCTTCCTATTCATATAGAAAACTTAGAAACTCCAAGAAAGCATGATAAACAGAGAAGTGAACAAAGGTCACCTACCCCTCTGCCTTCTAGAATAATCCCTGATGGTTTGGACTGGCTGCTAATTCTTCATACATGTAACTTTAGCCACCTGGGGGTTGGTTCTGTATCCTG
The DNA here is from genome assembly GCA_035773235.1 of Eospalax fontanierii. NCBI lineage: Eukaryota > Metazoa > Chordata > Mammalia > Rodentia > Spalacidae > Eospalax > Eospalax fontanierii. The sequence goes on along the minus strand of CM069534.1, from coordinate 62,839,432 downwards.
CTCTTCTCGCCCAAGCATTCTCCCCCTTCGCTGGATGGTCCTCATCCACATCTTAGCATATCTGAACAATAAGCATTGCACGTTGAGTATATTCTTTATAAGCACAATGGACCCAGTATCTGCTGCTCCCTAAAATCCTATGTTGAAATCCCTCCCCATCCCACTGCTTCGCCCTGTGTTGGTGATAGAGGTGGGCCTTGAAGGTGATTAGGCCTTCAAGGGAAAACCTTCACCAATGGACCCAGTGCCTTTAAAAGGGACCCAGAGCCCTCTCTAGCCCTGTCTATCACACAAGGATACTAGAAGTGAGCAGTCAGCAGTCTGGAGGAGGATTCGTCCTACAACTGAGTTACCATCCTGACCTTAGATGCCCAGCCATCAAAAACGTGAGAAACAAATTTTTATCATTTATAAGCCATATAAGTATTTGTTGTAGCTGCCCAAATTGACAGAGACAAACATTACTCTCCATAGTATGAAAGGGACCAGAAGGCATTAAATCATGCAGCTATTACGCATTTAAATCAATCCCATATTTTTGCTATTGAAAAAAAAAAGAAACATGGTGTGTGTACGGTCCTGTACACAAGTCTGTGTAAATTTTTTATATCATAGTTGCCCCATGTTTGAAGGGGACAGCTCCAACAACCCCAGTGGATGCTTGAAACTGTGAGTCATCCAAAACATAAACATTTATTCTTCTCCTACATATGTGAGATCAAGTTTAATTTATAAATTAGGCAGTCAGAGATTAACAATAACTAGAAATAACGCAAAATATCAGTAATTACTATATGGTGATTAAAGTTAAGTGATGTGATCTCTCTCTCAAAATATTTTACACTGTGCTTACTTTTTTTTTTTAAAGACTTGGTGTCTGCCCTCAAACTCTGAGAATGACCTTGAACTTCTCATCCAACTGCCTGAATTTATGTGGTCCTGGGGATCAACCCCAAGGCTTCGTGTATACTAACTAAGCAAGCACCCTACCATCTGGACTGTGTCCCCAGCCCTCACCTTTCTTCTTGTTGACTTCAGGTAAGTCACTGATCAGTTGGACAGTAAAACTGTAGATATGGGAAATACTGTACCTCTTTTCTTTTGAATTTTATTTTATGAGTTATTTACTTTCAATACTAAGCAAGAACCTACCTAGCACATACTAGACAAGCACTCTGTCACTGAGCTAATCCCCAGCCCTTTTTTTTTTTTTTCTTATCTTCTTTAAATTCTGAGACAGGGTCTCTAGGAGCTGCCCTTAAACTTGTTCTGAGGCCCAAATAGGCCCCTGGATCCTCCTGCCTCAGTCCTCTAAGTAGCTGGGATTCCAGGCCTGGGCCACGAGACTCAGCACAAACTTCATATCCCTGGAATCACACCTAGTAACTCCCAGCCAATACTGAGGGAACAAAGAGCCCAGTGTGCTCCCGGGGACCCAGGAAGCCTTTATCAGGTAACACAGCATTTAAATTTAGAGGCCCAACCACAAGAGTCTCTCATCACTGCCACCTCCAGGCTCTCACCCCTGCAGGTTGGCTTAGGGAATAAAAGAGAAGATACAAAATTGCTTGTTTGGGACTTTGATCCAGCTGCCCAGTGCTCTGGGCACACCTCCACTCTGTCACGTGGCCTGGGAAGCCGGTACCTGCAGACCTCTACAGCTTAGCTAACTACCATACACACTCCTTTTAGACTCTGCCCACCTCTGGAAGGCCCAGGCTGACTCTCCCTCTACATTAATGCATGGCTCCCATTCAGAGCAGGCTACCAGCAGTTAGGGTATTATAGCTCTACCTCTACTTGTCATTATTTGCTCAGAGAATTGATTCCGCCCAGCCCAGGGTGACACCACAGGACAAGGTGTATTATGCTCCCCATCCTAAATCCAAGCCGCATGTAAGCCATGTGGTAGACAAATGTTTACTGAACAAAAGTTCAAACTCTTAAGCCCTTGTTTTCACTGAAGGGAGGAAGGGAGGAAGAAAAAAGGAAGAAAACACACCCTCAGAGTCCAAGGGCTGACATCCTGATGGGAGTTAGACCAACTGACTCCAGGAAACTGATGGCAAACAGCATGTAACACTCCCGCCCGGTACAGGGAAGGGACAAAGCCTGGATCTTTCTGGAGAGAGGACACAGAGCAAAGAAAAGGAGCTTCCTTCCCCACCCACTTCCAAACAACAGAAAACTCTGAAAGCAGAGAGCACTGGGAAACGCAAGTGTTTAAAGGCACTTGGCCCACTCTTCCCCCATTTGCTCAGCATCTTTGCCACGCCCAAAAGAAAAACAGTGAAAAATCCGAGTTGGTTAGAATGCCAGGAGCAGGAAGTTTTCTGGAACTTTGGGGGTTGGGGGGAGTAATGTGGGATGGTCCTAATACATGGGAGACCAGAAGTTACCTGACAGATGAGGAAGAAGACAACAACATCCCATCACACACCTACAGCAACACCTCAGCCCGAAGGCACACCCATCCCCGCTTCTCTTGGGGATGCCTGGGAAAGCCCCCAACACACACACACACACACACACACACACACACACACACACACACGCACAGGCGCACACGCGCACGCAGAGTAACACCTTCCTCTCCCGCTAGCCCACCAGCTCCCGCACCCTGGTCCACCCCTCCTCCATGCCTGTATTATTCCTGTATTATTTCGCAGACCGCAGAGCTTCCCCCTCCGACTCGTCACGCGACCCTCTTGACAACCTTGTTAGGGGGTTCTTTACGGTCCCCAATCTTATGGGTGAGAAACCGAGACTGGGTAAAAGATCCGCGGCGCCACACTCCTAGAAAGTGGCCGGGGCTGGAACCGGCGTCAGATGGGTGTCAGAGCAGAACTCCTAGGAGGTGAAGACCCCACCCAGCCCGGCGAACGTGGCCCCGCGTGGAGTCGCCCAGGGTGCAACCCAGAGCCAGGATGACCCGCCCCAGGACCCCCGCAGCGCAGGTGGAAAGCACCACCCCTCCCCACCCCGCACTCACACAGGTGCAGGCTCCGCCCGCCCGCCCCTGCCCGGGCTGAGGGCGCCCACACCTGCACCCCCGCAAAGTTGTGCCTGGACGGGAGCCGGGTGCGCTGGACGGCCGCGTCCTGAGCCCGAGCGCGGCGGGAAGGAACCGGACTCCGCTGTCCAGCGCGCACGCCCACCGTCCCGGACCGCCGCGAGCCCACAGCGCCCACGGGCACGCGGGTGCACGTGCGCCGGCCGCCCGGCAGCCTCACCCCGATCGCCAGCAGCAAACCCCACGCCGGCCCGGCCCGCGCCATGCCCCGCCGCCGCCTGCCGTCTGCGCCCGGGCTCCCGCGCCCGCCCGCCAGCTGCACCGTGGCCAACAGCCTCGGCCACTTCGCAGCCGCTCCCCGCCTCCGAGTTCCCGGTGCCACGTCTGCCAAAGCATGCGCACCAGGCTGGGAGAGGCGGCCCGGAGAGGTGCTTGCTGGGAATTGTAGTTCACACGCCGGCTGTGTAACCGAGCCAAGGTGGAGGAAGAGCAAAAAGACCGGGGAGTGGGGCAGCAGTTCATCGGGGGGCCTTACTCTGGGCTTGAAGCTCCAGAATCAGTAACTCACTTCCTCACAGAAGTTACCGTTTCCCACTTCGAAGATTAGGAGGCAGCCCACAGAATTCCAGTCATTTGGCTATAAATGGCAACAGTCGGGTCCGTTGCTGCCTGCAGAGGGTAAGGGAAGCCCTCATTTCTGCTTCCCAGCCTCCCATCTAGCTCTTCTTTTGTTATTCGGCAAAACTTTGTTGAAGTGTTGGAATACAGTTTGGCGATCCTTCAAAAAGTTGAACATAGATAACCATATGACCCACTCACTCCTTAAGCATACACTCAAAAGACTTGAAAAGTGTACTCAAATGTTTGCACCCAAAGTTGCTAGTAAACAGTTTACAAATACCAAAAGGTAGAAACAACACAAATAGCCTCAATGGATGAAGAGAGAAAATGTGATACCCATACATTGGAATATTAGTCATTAAAAAGAAAGAAATACTACCATGTGAACAAATGGCGAAAACATGGTGCTAATTTTTTAAAAAGACCTAGGGCTGGACAGATGGCTCCGCAGTTAATAGCACTAGCTGCTCTTACAGAGGACGTGGGTTCAGTTCCCAGCACCTACATGGCAGTTAACAACTGTCCATAACTCCAGTTCCTGGGGATCTGACACCCTTTTTGACCTCTTTGGGGCATTGCATGACACAGGTGTACTTACACACATGCAGGAAATGCACCCATACACAAAAAATAAAAATAATAAATATAGTACTTGAAATAAATAAAGACACAAACTGTCACCCATTGTGTAAGCCAGTCATGTGAAATACCCAGAATTTGTAAAGGATACAGATTGCAAACGGATTAGTAGTTGCCTGGGGCTGGGAAGAGGAAGGAAAGGGGAGTGACTACTTAATGGAGTTCCTGTGAACTCCATTGGGGGGTGATAAAATATTTTGGAACTAGACAGGGAACAGTTGCACAACATTGTGAATATATTTCATGCTGCCAAATTGTCCCCTTTAAAATGCCTAATTGATGTTATCTGAATAAAAAATGTAAGGGGAAAAATTCCTCTTTTGAACCCACTCTTTCATTCTTGCCACCAGCCACTCATTCAAGACTCTGGGAAGCCTACTCTGTCCTGAGGATGGAGCCATACAGCAGCGAGGTAGCAGTGAAACCGCAGTTGAGGGTTGGAGGTTATCTCCGAAAAGACCTTGTCCCCTGTGTTCAAGGCCTCGTCCTGGAAGTCACCTTTGACTCATCCCTTCTTCTAAACAGAGCCACCTTACTCCTCACTGTGCCTTGCCTACTCTACCTCCAAAGTGTAGGTCCTCGGCACCCCTGCTTTGTCACTGGTACCGCACCTAGGTAAGGGTAGTGCCCCTTCTTCCCAACAACCACGTAGCGATGTCACTTGGGTCTTACTTGTCATGTCCCTGAAAACCTCCAGTGATTTCCCATTGCCCTTAGAATGAACAAACTTCTCCACCACGTGCAGCCCTCCATCTCCCTCTGGTCTTTACCTCAGGTCTCATTTCACCCTGGTCTACTCAGCCCTGGTTACATACCAGCATTTCCTGTCACCCCCCTCTCCGGGGAGCTTCCTACTTCCTCTTCTCTCTGCTGCCATGCTTTCCCAAGCCTTTGCTTGACTGGCACTTTATAATCCTTGGGAGCTTTCCTATCTGTCCTCACTTGGGGAGGTCCTTCAAAGCGGCACATCAAAAGGCAGTGTTATCCTCCCCTTCCTGAGCCTTACTTCCCTGGCTCTCATTCTGCCTGTGCCTTGCTCACACGGACCACAAGCTACACTTTGACTCAGCCCCTGTATCTACCAGTTCTGCATCTATGGACTCAACCAAACATAGATAGAAAACATTTTCAAAATATGTGCATCTGTACTGAACATGAGCAGTCTTCTTTCCTGTTGTTATTCCCTAAACAATACAACATCTATTTCCATAATATTTGCATTGCATTAGGTATAAGTTATGTAGAGATGATTTAAAGTATGTAAGAAGCATTCACAGTTACCTGCAAATCCTATGTCATTTTACATAAGACATGTGAGCACCCATAGAGTTTGGTGTCTGTGGAGAGTTCTACGAACTAATCCCCCAAGGGCACTGAGAGGCAGCTCAGTGTAGTTGTGCGTGCTGTTTCCTCTCTGGTTCACTCATGCCTTACTTCTAGAGCATCACGCGGGGCCTGAGCAACAGGTGTTGCCAGTGCTGTTCTGGATGAATGACCACATGAAGCAAGGCAGGGTGGACAGGGCTTCCTCAGCCTGCTCTGCAACCTCAGGCTCACAACCCACAAATGGGAAGGTGAGCCTATCATTTCCTCTCTGAAGGTTACAGTTCTTAGCTGCAAAATGAAGCAGCTCATGAGAAAAACTAGAACGCTCCCTACATTCATTTCCTACTGTTCTGACAAAATACCCAGCAGGAACATCTTAAGGAAGGAATTGCTTATGTTGGCTTACAGTTTCTGAGATTTCGGCTCATCATAGAAGGAAGGGTATGGAGAAAGTAGCTCAGATTATGTTGGTCAGGAAGCGGGGGTGCTAGCTGGCTTTCTTCTTCTTCCCCTTTTATTCAATCTAGGTCCCCAATCTATGGGACCATGAAGCCTATGTTCAGGGTGGGTCTTCTCCTCCCCTCCTCAGTTAATCATCTTTGGATATACCCTCACAGATACACCCAGAAGTGTGCTTTACTAATTTCCACGATTAACTTTAAATGCCAGCTTGACATACTCTGGAATTCTCCAGGAAGAGAATCTCAATTGAGGAATTTCCTAGATCATATTGACCTATGGGTATGGGGGTGTCGCATTCATTCTTAATTCGTGTAGGAGGACCTTGCTCACTGTGGGCAGCACCATTCCTTAGGCAAAGGGTCCTGAAGTGTATAAGAAAGGTAGGTGAGGAGAATCCTGCCTGCCTGCCAGACAGTGAACTGTGTCTTTAATGGTTTCTGTCTTTGACTGTGAAGTAAGTTTCTTGGTTGGAGGTAATGCTATACAGAATAGCAAGCTGGCCTGCCTTGACTTCCCTCAATGATGAACTGTGACCCAGGATTATAAGCCAAATAAACCCTTTCCTCCCCTGTGTTGCTTTTGGGCTGGGTATTTTATCACAGTAACAGAAATGAAACTAGAACACTAAACGTCTGGGTACTTCTCAAGTCAATCAAGTTCACAATGTAAATTAACCATCAGAACTAAGGGTATCACTCAGTTAGTGAGTGCTCCCTCATTTGCACCAACCCTTGGGTTTGAGGCCCAGAACCACCGAAACTGGCTGTTGTGGTACACATTTAAAATCTCAGCACTCTGTAGAAACAGGATGATCAGAAATTCAAGGTCATCCTTGGCTACATACTGAGTTTGCAGCCAGCATGGGATACATGAGAATCTGTCTCAGAAAAAGAAAAAGAAAGATTAACCATCAATCTCACATTGCTAGTAGAAATATAAGTTATCCAACTACTTTAGGCAAATGTATGTGTGCCAGTTGTTTAAAAATGTTTGCCACCACTTTATTCTTAATCGTTCTTATGGACTCAGTTGTGCTCCCTCCCATAATTCATATGTCAAAGTCATAACCTTCAGTGCCTCAAAATGTGATTATCTGTGGAAGCTTTAAATAAGTAATTAGTAAAATTTCAATGAGGTTATTGAGGTGGTGCACACCTTTGATCCTAGCACTCCAGCAGTGGAGGCAGGCAGTTCTGTGTGTGAGATCGAGACCAACCTGGTCTACATTGTGAGTTCTAGGCTAACTGGAACTACAGGGAGACCCTGTCTAATACACACACACACACTCACACATACACACACATATACACATATATGGTGTCCTTGTAAAAAGAAGAGATTAGGTCATGCATATATAGAGGAAAGGCCATGTGAAGACACTGGAAGAAGACAGTTACTGGTAAGCCAAGGAGAAGTGCCCTCAGAAGAAAGCAACCCTGCCAGCACCTTGATTTTGAACTAGACTTCTAGTCCTGGGGTATTCTGTTATGGTGTTTTGGTGAATTAGTACAGCAGCCAAAACTGATAATAGCCCAACTGTCTTTGAACAGAAGGACAGAAAAATAAATGATAGCATATTCTGTGATTTTTTTTTAAGAACAAGTTGCTGATTCCTGACACAACAGGGATAAATCTCAAAACTCTGATACTGAAGGGAGCCAAACCCAAGGGAACACATGCATTTCTGCTTATCTGAAGTTCAAGCGCGGACCACGGTGATCTATGATGACGGAAGAAAAGCAGGTGGGGATGAGTGCCGATGAACTTCAGGGAGAAACGAGCCCCACTGTGGGGGCCAGACAGCCCTATATCCTGATTAAATGCTGGTTAGGTTACACGATGACCTATGTATATAGAAAGCTATTTATTAATTTTTCTGAATTAATTGTTTGGGTTGTTATGTTAGCATTTATACACCGAACTTTTTTAAAGCCTCTGCAATGAAAATCGTGATGAATCTTTTCATCTTTAGGACTGCTTGTAACTTTAGTGTCTTCCACACCTGGCTACAAGCTCCTGGTCCAGTGGGCCTTGAAATCCAATGGTAGGAAGAGGAAGGAAGAGAGAGAAGGAAGGAAGCAGGGTAGGAGGGAGGGAGGGAAAATGACAGGGAAGGAGATTGGGAGGGAAGAAGGGAGAAAGAACTGTTCAGTAATTTCCTTCGAATTGAGCAATCCCATCCTTGAGGGAAGCTCATTAAGACTCAGAAAGTGGGCCAGGTATAGTGGCACGTACCTTTAATCCCAGTATTTGGGAGTTAGAGGCAGAGATCCCTCTGTGAGATACAGGCTGGCCTAGTCTACATAGCAAGTTCTAGGCCAGCCTGGGCTACATAGTGAGACCTTGTTTCAACAACAACAACAAAACCCCAGTATGGTGGTATATGCCTTTGATCCAGCACTCTAGGCAACAGAGGCAGGTAGATCTCTGTGAGATCCAGGCCAACCTGGTCTACGTAGCTACAGGGAGATCCTGTCTCAAAAAAAGTGGCCTACAAGTTGTGCAGAGAACTCCAGGGTCCCAGCTTTCATGAGTGGGGAGGGCTTTCCACTGATACAGCTGCATTTGAGTCCCCACTGCTCTTGTAAGTAAGCCCTCACCCAATGTTCCTGTAGATAACACCAACACACTCGCTGGTTCACCAAACAGGATTTCAATGGTATTATTACTTTGATCTGTTGTTGGAGCTTCCTTATCTGGGATAAATAAACATTTATTTATGTTTACACAGGAATAACGCCACACATCAGGGAGGAAGGGAAGAAAAGAAGAAGGAAGAAAGAGAGAGAGGGAGGGAGGAAAGGAGAAAGGCAGCTATGTACTTGTGATCCAGGCAACCAGAGGGCAAGGAGCTGAGAAGGAAAAATAAAAATTGCTGAGAAAACAGGCCATTTCATTCTGCAATTGAAACAAGCAAAAGTGGGATTTATGGCTCTTTCGGGAATGTTTAGCAATTCTAAGCTTCACTGTCCTTGAAATATTAGGAGGAGGGCACAGGGCAAGCTTGTCCCTCTTCCATTAGGGCCCGCACTGGGAACCATCCATTTTCTAACAGTAGCCCCGCTGGCCCAGCAGAGAAACTCCTATCCTACACTGTATTGTGAATTTGCTGCCACTTTACATTCAGGTAACTGGCCCCTCTATCATCTCGGCTGGGATGAGGACCAGCACACAGCGACCTGTGGTGTGACAATCCAGCAGGACAGCTAGATGGGACTTGGCTCAGGGGGAAAAAAAAAAGGAGAATCATTAAGCCAGAACATGTTCTGCATGTTTCTGTTTACATAAGGTAAAGCGATAAGAGTTGCAAGGAGTGGACCTTTGAGGGAAGAACATGAGGATTTGCTGAGAGGGGTCTCAGAATGCTGGTAAGGCTCTTTCAAGGCATCTGAAATGGCAAGGGTATATGCATCCCATATATTCGCAGATTACGCTGAGCAAATAGTATATTTCACTAAGGTTCACAATTTAAAAAGAAAAAAGGAGGAATGAGATGGAGGTAGGAAAAGAGGCCTGATCTCAAAGAAGAAAACAGTGGGGAGAGCTTTGGTCACATGTAAGCCTAAGTGAAGTACCCAGCAAAGAGGGACTGGAAACAACCGTGATGTCTGACATCACATAGGGACCAACCATGGCATCTAACTTCTCATAGTGCCCAGAATTCCTGGAGCAAAACTTTTGGCCCCACCCATCACATCTGCAGGCTTGCTGGCTCCACCCTCACTCCTTGACACACTAATACCATCCCTCACTCATCATCCTCTTCCTCATTCCACCTGCCCAGGACTCAGCTTTCCTTCTCTGTGTTCTCACAACTTGCCATGTAGACCATGATCCTTAAGAACATGGAAATGACTGATTCATAGAGACAGAAAGGGCAGTGTTTTCCAGGTGGTGGAGGGAAAGACCAGAGGAGAGTTGTTTAGCTAATACATAGTTTCCAAATGGGTATTGTGTTACTTTTCCTGGGTGATATAAACAAGAATTTTCTATTTACATAGGACACCAAGGACAGACCAAAGTAACAATTTCATTCCGGTTGGGGTTGTTGAACCAAGGAGTATAGAGGGCTTATAGGAACATAGTGAGGGGTTACTTATGGGAGGGTGGGTGGCTCAGCTCTATCACCAAAAAGTCCCAGACCAGCATGGGTGATGACTCAGGAACACTGCATCACTGGAGTCTCCATGCTTAGTCAACCTTCCACCTTCTATATACTTTAGCATCTCCCAAGATCAAGTGCAGCTGGAGCAAGATTACATGTAGCCAGGATGCAGGCAGGTGCCATCAGTGACTGGAATCTCAGGTGGCAATCTGATGACCAAGAGCCTGCCGCTTCTTCCTACTGTGAACATTAATAAGCCCCATCTTATGAGGGTCTTCAGCTGGTAACCACAAAGGCTATGTCATATCCTGAGGGCACAATTCCATAAGACTGGCTCAGCTTCTTCTCCTCTTGCTATGATAAAATACTCTCGCAAAAGCATTGGGAGAGAGAAAAGGTTTATTTGTTTCACAGTTCCAGGTTACAGGCCATCCTGACAGAAAAGCCACGGTGGCACGAACTTGGGAGAACTGGTCACATTACACCCACAGTCAAGAGCAGAGATCCCTGGACTGATACACACATGCTAGGTACTCAGCTCACTCTCTTTTCATTCAGTCATGAAGTGGCATCGAAGCACTTTCAGGGTGGGTCTTCCCACCTCAGTTACCAAATTAAGAAAACCCCTCTTAGGTATGCCCAGAGTAATCTAGACAGTTCCTCAGTGAGACTCCTTTCCCAGTGATTCTATAGTGTCAAGTCAGCAATCTAAACTAGGCATCACAACTGGATCATGAAATGGCTAGTGGTGATGGGTGCCCACCAATGTGGATATTTCTAATGCCACCAAATTGCACACTTAAAAATAGTTAAAAATTAAGAACAGTCTCTTCAACAGACAGTGTTGGGAAAACTGGGTTATCTATGTGCAAATGAATGAAATTTCACCCATATTTTATAGCATCTAAAAAAATTATCTCAAAATACATCACAGACCTAAGAAAAGGGTGGTGAGATGGCTCAAGAGGCAAAGGTGCTTTGCATCAAGCTGAGTTTAATTCCGAGACCCATGTGATGGAAGAAGAAATCAAACTCCGAAAAATATCTTCTGATCTCACTTAGGCCCCCACTCATGCACAACAAAGAAATATAAATAAAAATGTAATAGAAAGAAAAATATAAGGGAAAATTTCATAACATTGAATTTAGCAATGATTTCTTAGATATGGAGCAAAATGTTCAGACAACAAAAATGAATAGATAAATTGGACTGTGTAAAGTTTTTTAATTTTATTATATAATTTAAACATTAAGGGGGCTGAAGAGATGGCTCAGCAGTTAAGAGCACTGACTACTCTTGCAGAGGACCCAGGTTTGATTCTCAGCACCCACATAATGGCTAACAGCCGTCGTTTGCCTTGGATGTTACAAGTGCTATGGCTAGAAGCTGGAGACTGGCCTGTGTCATGGTTGGCAGAAAATGTGACAAGGTTACTTAAGAAAGCTAAAGCATAGATGTCTCATTAAGAGGACACGGGGCATATGACTTCATATTCGTGACTCAGTATGTGTAGGGGAGTGATGATACAAGGGGAGAAAGAAGACATGGGGAGCAGTGAGACCGGAGACAAGAGTCTCGTAGAGCCAGAAATACAATTCTGGGGGACCGGAGAGACAGTTCAGCAGTTAAAAGCATATACTGATCTTACTGATCTTGCAGTAGACCTACGTTTGGTTCATGTCAGGAAGCTTACACCATATGTAACTCCAACTCCAGTACATATAACTCCTCTAGCCTCCACAGGTATGTGCACTCATTGCACATACCTTCCCCCCTCCACCCCTCACCTCCTACCCCCCTACACACACAATTAAAATATAAACATAAATTTTAATGGATTTTTGAGAAGTTCACACACTGTGCTTTGACCATATCTAGGATGCCTCTCCTCAGTCTGCACACTCCCTTACCGCCCCCAGTACTAGTTTGTGTGCTCTATCATATTCGGTTTTTTTTTTAGGCCTCATCAAGTCAAAATTTGTATATGCCAATGCCCTTCAGTGTGTGTCTATCCACTTGTGCCTGGTTAATGTACCCAGCATCACAGTCTTAAAGAAAACTAACTCTCTCTCTCTCTCTCTCTCTCTCTCTCTCTTTCTCTCTCCAGCTATCTCTCCCAACAGCTATCAGTTGCTAATAGTTCCTCGGCTAGGGTTCGGGCTTATTCCACACTTCCTTACTTCTCTGCTGGTATTTTGTCGGCTCCATCTTATGTGGGTCTTATGCATGCTGTCACCATCACTGTGAGTTCATGTGACTATCTGTCCAGTTGTCTGGAAAACTCTGTTTCCTATGGTCACCTACCACCTCTGGCTCTTACTATTTTTCTGCTTCCTCTTATTCAATGATCCCTGAGTCTTAGGAACCGAAGTTTGGTATAGGTATCTGTTTCAGGGCTAAGCATTCTGCAGTCTCTTATTCTTTGGACCTTGACTAGCTGTGGGTCTCTGTGTTAATCACCATCTGCTGCATGAAGAAGAACTGAGAGATGTATTAGTCCATGTGTATAACAATAAGACATTAGGAGTTGGTTTAACACTGTGTCCATTTAGCAGAATAATAATAGTAGTCTCTCCCCTATGGCCTGTTACCTGTCTAGCCAGGGGATCCCTAGGACCGTCAGGTATGAGCTCCATCTTGTGAAGTAGATCATTAAATACAATCAGAAACTGGTCGGTTACTCCCATAACATTCCTGTCCCTTGTGCATCAGTGGCAGGTATTGCCAGACCAGTTGTTGTTATGACTTTCAGGAGTCAGAGCTGGGCAAGGTTGATGATTACTTTTCTGGTATCATACGTAGCACTTTGAAGCTAGTAGATGAAGCTTTGAAGTCAGTACCAGCTTGAATTCTTGTTTGTTCTACAACTTATGTATGTAGTGTCTTCAGCAACAAGGTCTAACCATCAAGTTCTGGTGGGTAACCAGGAGCAGGACAATGGCTAGTGTTGTCTGAGGAGCTGTGGGACTGCTCGTCAACAGCTTTGAAAGAGGAAGTCCATGCTTAGTATTGGCTTTTTATTTGCTAGTCAATGGTGTCTAGTAAAGGCAACGTCACCCTCTCCTTTAATCTCGTTTTGTCGGGTGTGTGCGTGTGTGTGTGTGTGTGTGTGCGTTAAAAGCTTCTATAGTGGTAGATTTCCAAATGACTTTTTCTCAAGGCCTTTAGTGTTAATTATCCCTCCCCCTGTTCTCTCTCCTGCCCTGCCCTCCCACTGTCTACTCCATTTAACCCTTCCAGCGCCATTATTCCCCTTCCCTCCCCTTCGTATCACTGCATTCTACCTCCCCTTCTAGAAAGACACCCCCCCATGGCCATTTACTAGTTTCCTGACCTCTATGTGTTTTCCAGTTGAAAACACATTTTGCATTTCTAAAGATTCAAAGCTAGCATCCACTTATGGATAGAGAGAACATGCTGTTTGTTTGCTTTTATGGGTCTGGATTTTCTCACCAGGATGATTCTTTCTAGTTCCATCTGTTTGCCTGCGAATTTCATAATTTCATTTTTCTTAACAGCTGAATAATATTCTATTGTGCAAAGACATCATACTTTCATTATCCACTCATCACTTGATGGATATCCAGGTTGTTTCCATGTCCTGGCTATTGTGAACAGAGCAGCAGTGAACAGACATCTCTGTTGTGGTATACAGAATCCTTTGGGTATATGCCCAAGATTGGATCATGTGAGTAGATCTAGTTCAAAAAATAAATCTTTAAAAACTAAAAAAGAAATACAATTCTGAATTTCTAAAGTTGGATTCTGGTTGTGTGGGTACCTGAGGGCTTCACCCTTTTATTGCATTGGGGGGGGGTGTTTGTTTTGAGACAGGGTCTCACAGAGCTCCACCTGCCTGTGCCTCCCACGTATTGGGGATTCAAGACCTATACTACATTCAGCCCCTTGTTGTGATTTGAATATGAAATGTCCCCCATAGATTCACACCTCTGAACACTTGGTCTCCAGCTGGTGGTGTTATTTTAGAAGGTTACAGCATCTTTAAGAGATGGAGCCTTCCCGGAGGGAGTGAGTTATTGGGGATGGGCCATCAGATAAAAATAGTTTCATTCCACTTCCTCTCCAATCTCTGCTTCCTAGCTGTAGACACAATGCGGCCACAACTTCACACTCCTGCCCTTGGTCCTCCCACTCAGTATCCCTTCAAACTCAAATAAACCCTTCACCTCTGAAGTTGTTTCTTGTCAGGCATTTGGTCAGAGTGACAAGAAAGGTAACTACTAATTCACTCTTGCATAGTTGCTGTAAGGTAGTGGTCAGAACTTAGACACCTGAATGCTTACCCTTTGGTGTCCTCTGTGGATAACTAACCTGGTTGCAGGGTAAAGAAGAGGAAAATTCTGTGACCATATGGAAGGAAATGGTACCGAGTTATCTGATCAATATGACTGGAAACAAAGAACTCAAATCAACTGGAGTCATTCTGATCATTCTCTTCCATTCTCTGCTCCTGTTTGGGAGTGTTAATGTCTTATATGTGTGGCTGTTCAGTGGGTTGATGAGCAAAAAGCTGTTGGCTTGAAAGTGAGCAGCATAGACCTGCTATTCAACAGCTGCAGTCCAGGATCGTCAGGGTATGAGCGAACACAAGCACATCGTCAAAGAGGGCTGAGAGAAAAAGAATGACAAAACAGAGCAAAAGAGAATGGGCTCTGAGCCACATTTCTGTGTGGCCCTGTTCTTGGGTTCTCCCAACATTTTGGCTGGTCACCTGTACACAAAGATCCCCAACATATGGACAAATCCTTTGTTAGCTTAAAAGAGGGTTTCTTAAGCTTTAAACACTTGAGACTCTTTTTCTACCCAAGGAATTTTTACACAGCCCCTCATATACAGATATATAAAATAGGTATACAAATCAAACAGTTACTGATAATAAATCACAAAGAGATTTATTTTAAAAAATTCTTTGGTATGCATATAATTGTATCATTTATAAAATGAAAGCAAATTTGCATGCTAACAAGATTGATATGGTTGTTTATTTTTACATAAACAGTTAAATCTTGACTGAGCACTTTTTACTGCAGGATACAGAGCATCTTTAACATTTTGCAGAGATGATCGATATTTTGACTTTAAGATCGTCAGTGCTGGGAAAGCTGCTCCACATAAATACATGATACAAAATGACAGGAGTATCTCTGGGGCCATTTCAGAAATGGTTGGAAATTCTGTCCTAATCCTCAGCCAAAATTCATGTAATGATTTTATGGAATTTAAGTGAACAACTCAAACAGTAATTTTTAATATCAAGCATTCTAACACAAGACAATCCAAAGGGGTTACTTTGATACTTACATATTGATAATGACAGCAGGAAAATATTAAAAGTCTTTGCTTTCCATAAATAAACCATTCATTATGTTTGTATAAGAGCAGAAAACTTTGTAGGTACAGTAAAAACCTTGTAGTTCATAGCACCAAACCTATATAGTCACATATCCCAGTCATCAAAGTAGTTTCTTTTGCACCAGATGGTGACTACTACAGAGTACCACAGCTGGTCACACACAGATATTATCTGTGAATTACCCATGCCTAAGTGGCACATCTACAATGTAGCGTCTACACCCAAGGCTTATGCAATATAGAACAAGGGGTAAAGAAGACACTAATGAATTTCTCATCTCTCAACGAAGGGCCAATAACACAAAAGGTCACAAATGGCTAAATCAAGGAATCTGCAGAGTATGGGTCTCTGGACAGGACTTATATTAAGTCTCACTCACCTAGTGCTCATGGACCATTGCGGAAGAGGGGATAGAAAGATTGTAAGAGCCAGTGAGGAGGGTGTGACCATATGGAAACAGAATCCAACAAGCTCCCAGGACCCTGCTCATATGAACCTACAGCAATGATGTTGGCATGCTCAAGATCCATGCAAACTCAGGCAGACAAATACCCAGCATGGACCTGGGGAAATGGGTATCAGACCCCAGACTTTGTGAAGAAATATTGGTAACTGATTACTGTTGGGTGAGAATGTGCTAGTCTTCCGAAAATGAGGAACTCTGGGTAGGCTGACTAGACCTCAGTGGATGAACCTGCACTGAGGTCACTTGGGGACACTAACTTGACACAATAGACCTTAACACAGATGAAAGAATGTATGGATTCCAGTTGAGGGCCATGGGGAGGGTGCTGGCAGGAAAGGGATGTAAAGATGATTAAGATTGATTGAGATATTCTGTATGAAACACACAATGATTCAATAAAAAATATTAAAAATAAACCTATAATTCTTAACACATCATGGTCTCCATTCTGAGCCATGGTGCTTTGGAAAGTGTTCACTGATATTGCGTGATGTGATGTCATGAGTGTTACTAATGCTCCTGTTGTGTATTCAGAGCCAAGGTTGGACCAGTGTACAAGGCTGCAGTGTAGCCATATGATACAGCATGTGAGGATCCACCAGAAAGACCTGGGATTCATGTATGTATTTGATTTTGAATTAGTTTCTGGTGGTGAATGAGTTTTTTCATAATCCCCATATTCAGTTTTGAGGCCCCATAAGGGATAGAGTTTGGGGAAACTGTAGCCTCCCAGGAAGGTGTATTTCTAACTGAAGGCCAAAGAATGGACAGTGGGTGGTGCTCAGGTTTAAGCAGGCTCCTGAGCTGAAGCCAAGATGAAGAGGTGGAAAGGAAGACAAGATGGCCAGGAGTGCTGGAGATCAAGGGCAGAGAGGACAGGCAGAAATGCATTTGCCAGCTTGAGAGCAGGGCTCTGTAATGTGATGTTTCCCTAATGGAACATCAGACAGAGGCCTGCAAATGGTCTATGATGAATGTTCAATCAATGTCTAATAGTGAATTACTAATTATTATTCAATAACCAGCCATGCTCTCTCCAAGTCGGCCGCAGAAGCAGGGAGTGACAGGGATGCCTGGAGGCATCTGTACATACCCTGCTTTCTGGGAGGATGTACACTAATCCAGGGCTTGTGAGGATTCTGTATTGCCTTTAAGATTACTTGATCAGCTTGCTCTACCCAGTCATGACCTCTGGGGCCACTACAAAGTTGGACCCTAGATGAGACAAAGAACCGGAGAAAGTGCAAGAGGCTTCGTCCTGGTCAGATCTGTCTTAAGGGGTATTTTCCGTGATGTGTCTGTATGCCTTTGCTTTTTCTTTTTTCAGGATTTTACTCTCTAACCAGATTTACTAGCCACAGGTTCTACCCAGCTCATTAAAAAAAAAAAATCCATGTCTTGCTAAAGCTAAATCTGGAGTTGACCTTAGAAGACACCATTTTCTTTCTTAAAAATAACATGCACATTACTAAAGACTTCAAGGTATGTATTTAAAGCCATGTGTCAGAATAGAAAACATGTACATATCCTTCACCTTGTGGGGTCACCTTTCTACTAGTATTACATAAATGGCTCAAAACCTCATCCTCTCTATGATGTGACAGTCATCACCTTCCCCCCACCAAATACCTTAGTAGGGTCTCAGGAACTCTCAGAGATGTGATCCTGGAGGCTCTCAGAGATGAGATGTAGTCCCTCGGCACCTAAAGCTCTGATATTGCTCCACAGAAGCACATGAATCCCTGTGACATTTGGGTTTCTCTCCATCCTGTGTTCACATAAACATGATGCTGTCCCTCAACCCAAAGGGTTTGCATTAACTTCTGGAGTCAGTGTCAGAGACGAAATGAACTGTTGAACACCCAGTTGGTAATGGAGAAGAAGACAAAAGTCCTTCTGGTATGGGAAAATATTCTTGAGTTACCGTGTGTGTTTGTATGTGAGTGTGATCTGCAGCTATATAGCTCTTAGTGTGAGTCAAGATCCTGCCTTATATTTGTGGAAGTCCCTAAGGTTATGTTGTTAATGAGGTATGAACACAGTGATATAAACTCATCCAATCAGCTGCTTGGGTTGGTAACTTTGTCCTTTGAGCACATGTTGCAAGTGACACAGGGAATACTTGCAAGAGGCACCATGTCTGGGCAGCAAGAGCTTCCAGTGTCCTAACCAGGCAGTTCTTTAGTGTGACCTCGACTAAAGAGCTAGTCATGAAACATCCTGCCTGAGCTTCAAGACTAGTTCTCCAACTTTCCTGTGATGACTTTAATTTCTAGAATATGCCCACAAATAAGCCTCATCATCAAGAGGTGAGACTTAATTCACCGCTTCCATCCAGATGAACTAGATCTAGTGACTTGTTCTCATTCGTAGACTACGACAAAGTGGTGTGTGACTAGGACATGGCGGGCAGTGCCCCTTCTTCCTTATTCTCCCTCTCTCTCTAAGACTATTCACTCTGAAGGAAGCCAACTATGTCACAAGAACACTTGGACATCATATGGAAGAGACATCTGCAGGAGAATGAAGCCCCTTGCCCACAGCCAAGGAAATACTGAGGTATCCAGCTAAAGTCCGAGTGCATGCTCTTGGACATGCTTCTCCAGCCACAAAGTTCTGAAGGCTGAAATCCACCTGGCATGCTGAGCAGAGCCTACTAAGAGCCTCCAAACCAGACCCACACAGCTAGGCTGTTCCCAAGTCCCTGAGCTGCAGAAACTAGGGTTATAAATGTGTGATACATTTATCCTCTAACGTTGGGCTAATTTGTTAAGAAGCATAAATCGATAATATACTTCTGGGTTGTGTCAGTCACTCAGAAGCTTTCCAGTGAATTCATTCACTGTTTAAGTTATCTGGGGGTCAGGGTTGGTTTCTGTTGTTCACAACCAAGAGCCCTTCTTCACATACTCTCTCTCTCTCTCTCTCTCTCTCTCTCTCTCTCTCTCTGATGATGAGGCTTCTGTGAGCCCGTTCTCTCATCCACAACCCCAATCTCTCTCCACTGAATCAGGCAAAGAAACCCAAAGCACCTCTCCTGCACAGTCAGGGGTTATTCTGGAGGCTTCACCTTTCTCGTCAAGCAGGCAGTCCAGATCTTTCCTTAGTTGTAAAGTTATCCTCACAACTCTCTTACAGGCAAAAGCAGTCTGAGCCAGCTGTGGCATTACATCATTCTCAGCTCCATCTCTGGAGACCTTGCCATCTGTCCTCTTCTCTCATTAATGACTCATTGCTCCCTTGGGGGTTTCTCATGATCTCTTCAATGAGCTAAATCACCTTGTCTCAGCCCCTGAGGCCTGTCCTTTCTTGGCCTGTCTGCTATTCTGAGCAAGGTTCCCCATGATGGCCTTCTGGAAACTCTCCATCCTCAATTTCCTCAGTAATGCCCTAGCTGTGGTCTGCTCTGTCTCTCATCCCAGGCAACTCATTCTCTCACTTCCTAAATTAAGGTGGCTACCTGTCACCACTTCTTCCTTTATGTCCTTCTGAGCTGGCCTCCGCCTCTGCAATCCCAGCTCCCACACAGGGAACTCTGCGTCCCCACTTCTGCAGTAGAGTCCTCTCTTCAATGCAGGGTCACATTCCTCACTTTTTTAATTTATTTATTTTTAAAATAGTTATTATTTTTATTTTATGTATGAGTGCATTGTCTGCATGTATGTAAGTACATCTGTGTTGTGCAGTGCCTGAGGAGGCCAGAAGAGGACATTGGATCCCCTGGAACTAGAGTTACAGACAGTTGTTAGCTTCCAAGTGGGTGCTGGGAATTGAACTCAGGTCCTCTGCAGGAGCAGCCAGTGAGCCTACCCACTAGGTCATTTCTCCAGCCCCGATTTGCTTATTGATTGATTGATTGATTGATTGATTGATTTTATATGTAAGAGTGTTTTGCCTGCAAGTAAGTGTACCACATAGTGCAATGCCCATGGAGGCCAGAAGAGGGCGTTGGATCCCCTGGAACTGTAGTCACAGCCTGTTGTTAGCTACCCTGCGGGTGCTGGGAACTAAACCCAGGTCCTCTGCAAGAGCAGCCAGTGCCCTTAACCAGTGAACCATCTCTAAAGTCCCATGTTCCTTTCTGCTCTGCCACTCTAATTAGCTGTGTCTGTGCTGCTTCTGCTAGCTTCGCTCCTGACTTTCCTGTGTCTGTTAATGGTCTCATCCTCCCTTCTGGAAGCAGGCTCGGATTCCTAGTCAGCTCTGACATTGCCTCTCCCTTCTCCTACTCTCCTCAATTGCAGAGGGCTCATCCACTCCTTTCCCTCTGAACCTCCCACTTCCCCTTCTAGTCCCTCAGGCCCTGTTACCTCTTGTCTTGACCTCTATGAACACCTCTTTGTTATCTCTGTCCCTTTTCTGTGCTCTTTCAACTAATCCACCCCTCAATACACACACACACACACACACACACACACACACACACACACACACATACACACACAGGCTTCAGAGCCTATTCTTAAGCAATAGTCTCCATCCTATTTCTTGCCTCTCTTAAGAACCTTCCATTATATTCCAGTTATTGAGTTCCTACTGCATGTGTATTATTTATGATTCTTTGCATGCAACCTATTGAAACCAACCTGAGCCAATTTAAACTGAAAAGGAGAATGGATTACATGCATGTAGGGAGGGCTCCTGGATCTCAAGGGCAGGAAAGCAGCCAAGCCTTAGAACTGGGAATTAGAACTGGAAATGCACAGACGCCACAGTGATATCTCTCTCTCCTTCCCCCTCCCCCCCTCTCCATCTCTTCTCTTCTTTGTTCAAATATACTCCCTGCATCTCCCCCTGCAGACCTGATTTTCTCCAGTTCCAAGCCTCTTGCAGGAGATTGCTGCCTCACAGAGGTCAAGTTTTGTTTTGATCCTGCCACTCAAGAGACCACCTCAAGTGGAATCCTTCAGTCCCGGTTTTTGTTCTTGTCTGGATCTTATATTTGTAAATGATGGAAAGTCAAGGAATGTATGATCTGTGGGTTCTTACAAACAAGCTGGTGGAGGGGGACTTCCTGGTCAGAAGATAACAGGGACTGTATATTGTTCATGTCTTCATTGCTCATCTCTGAGCATCGATGTGATTGCTAATAGTAGTCTGTAACTCCAGTCCCAAGGGATCCAACCCCTTTTATGGCCTCCAGGGGCAGGGCACACATGTGATACAAATGTGCAGGCAAGCACATAAATTTTAAAAGAATTAAATTTTAAAAATCCTTAAAGAGAGATTTTAATCACCCTAGTCTGGGACCTGTTTGCAGTCCTGTGACCAGGTAGGAGAGGTGCTAGGCAAGGGTGAGGGACAGAGCACCAGCTCTAATGGTGGACAGCCCGGGTTTAAATCTGGGCTCTGTTATGTACTGGCTATGTGACTTTTGGCATTAAGTCTCAGTTTTCTTGTTTGTAAAATGGGAGCAAACAGGACCCATCTTATTGTCAGATTAAATTCAAAGTGTTTAGAATAGTGCCTGGCACAAAGTAAGGTTCTGTAACCACGATGGTGCTGATGATAATGAAGATGATGAGGAGGAGGAGGGCTATAGCAATGACAACAGGGAAGGGTAAGAGGGAGAGGAGACACAGCTCTTGAGTCACATGCTTGACAGGACAGAAGTTCACCAGAGAAGACCTATTAAATCCCAAGAATTTCCATAGCAAAATACCATGAACTGAGAGGCTGAGGACAGAAATTGATTGTAGCACAGTTTTTGAGGCCAGCAGTCTGAAGTCAAGATGTGAGCTGGGCTGGCTCCTTCTGAGGGCTACCTCTCTCTTAGCTTCTGGTAGCCTCAGGAATTTCTTGGTGTATAGATGCATCTTTCCTGTGTCTGCACATTATCTAGATGCATGTCTATTTTAATATCCAGATGTCCCCCTTTGTGCAAGTACACAGTCATTCAAATAACCTCATCTTAACTTGGATACTTACAAAGACCAAATGAGGCTAAGGTCCCAGATACTCAGGGTTACGATGTCAACATTATTCAGGTGGGGATACAACTTAATCCAGAATAGAGGGATAGGACAGTACAGGCCAGTCTTAAATGTCTCCTCTGTTTTTAATTCCCGGAACTAAACAGACTAATCATTCTAGCTCAGCTCAGTTGCTCATCCCTAATTCTTTCAACAGTGCTTCAGGGAGAAGCTGAAGAGCCACATTGTACAAAATAATTGCAGGGAAGAGTGGACATGTGTCAGGGAGTGCTGGGATACTGGCTTACCTGTTGGACAGACTGAGTGCTGACGCCTACTCTCTGGTGGGTTCTTAGAGATGATCAGGAAGGTGTTTATAGTGTGGTAAAGTAGAAAGCTCCCATGAAACTCCTAACTTGGGCTCCAGTTGGAAGCATTGTAGGAGCAGGAGAGAGAGTAGAGAAGTTCCACCTTGATGGGGAGAGGACTGAAAGAGCCTTTATGGAGAAGTGATAGTTGAACTCATCTTAGGAGATGAGCATTTGGATATGTTAAGAAGATGCAGAGGTGAGGGGGAAAGAATGGGACCCCATGATCTGAGAACGCTGAGAAAGAAGTGGCTTTGTAGTCAAATGAAAACGAGAAGGGACGGCAGACCTCACCAGAGTGCTGCTGCTGCCAGGCATGGTGTCACACAGCGGATACTTACTATCTCCAGTCTCCTTGCCACTCAGCCCAATATGTAACCCACATCTTTTACAGATGATGTTCAGGACTTGCCCAAGGTCACATAGTCAATAGATGGTTGGGTCCCAGTCTTCAAGTTTAACCGCTACTTAATGCCACCTCTCCACAAAAGATTAGGCTGGAAAGTGGGGTAAGAACAGAAAGAGGCTGGCTTAGGCTGGAATATGTTCTGTAGGTAACAAGAAGTCACTGTCAACAGAGGAGAACCTGACTGGGTCTTTATTTCAAGATGACAGCTCCATGGCAGTGTGGAGCATGGGAGAGATACCTGGCAAGTGAACACCTGCTTTTTCTCACTGCAGGGGGAATCAAAAGAATTAACCAGTTATCTTGCTATAGAAGACAGGATCAAGAGCCTGGGGAAACATTTACTACCTTGTTCTTTTAATTTAATTTTTTATTGAAGCATAATCTATGTATAAAAATGCACAAATCATAAATGTAGCTTAATAAATTTTTCATCAGATTAACATACCTCATGGGTTCATTCTTAACAATGCCAGATCTTTTCCTGTCAGACCTACCTCTGAGTCCAGCACTCCTTCCTAACACATCTCATCTTTCTGCTGCTCCATTAAGACTCAATCGTACTTCCTAGGAAGACTCAGAGTGCTTGAAGAGTGG
The DNA here is from genome assembly GCA_035773235.1 of Eospalax fontanierii. Taxonomy (NCBI): domain Eukaryota; kingdom Metazoa; phylum Chordata; class Mammalia; order Rodentia; family Spalacidae; genus Eospalax; species Eospalax fontanierii. Next base: position 62,816,142 of record CM069534.1, on the reverse strand, counting down.
ACTGGCATCATGGAACAAAGGACTCGGAGTCACTTTGTCCCGCTGGCCTAAAGTCCACTTTTTATAACGTGACTTCAGATAAATTATTTTACCTCTGTGGGGCTCAATGTCTTCATCTGTGAAATGACCTTAGTAATAGTTGGTTTCTGGGCCCTGGAGAGATGCTCAGAATAAAGAGCACTTATTGTTCTTGCAGGGGACCTGGGTTCGGTTCCCAGTACCTTCATTATGGCTCACAGCCCCAGTTCCAGGGGATCGGATACCCTCTTCAGGCCTCTGCAGATACTAGGCTTACATACACATGAAGGCAAAACACTCATACACATAAAATAAATAGCTCTTTTAAAGAATTAGTTCTATTTCAAAAGCTCGAAGAGTAAATTATCTCTTAATAGATAAATGCAATCAATATTAATAGTATTAAATTGATATGATTTTGTTATAAAAGTAATACCATTGCATTTCTACTATATGATATATAAAATTAAGTGAATTGCGTTAATAAAACAGATATTGTTTTACTAGTATCAGTCATTACCTTTCTTGATGAGGTCTGTGTCATTTATGTGATAGACATGGAAGAGTTTCTGTGCCACCTGGAGGCAAGGTACTGCAGGGCACAGAGGTAAGAAAGGCACGTGCCCCCTCGCTCCAAGTTCTCATGATTTAACAGGAGAGATGAGGAGGGTGCAGCTGAAAGCCAAGTACACAAATGACCTTTAAAGAGCCTCCCATGGGCAGGGTGTTTTACAGGGCTCTGAAGGAGTATGAGCTATTTACTAGTGATCTTCCTGCATTGCTCTAAAGAGCTCTGCCCTACACCTGAGAGAATTCAGGATCAGGCTCAGCAGTGGTTGATGATTAACCCTTTACTACACAGAGTCTGTGATGAGGAGTGGGCAGAGCCAAATGTACCCACTGCTTTTTCAGTGATCAACCAATGCATTTCCTCCTCTCCTTCTGCACATTTCCTCTGCCTCTCAAACTGCCTCTTTCCAACCAAGCCATGTCCTGAGAGGCAGAGGAGCCGCAGCCGCAGGACATCAGGGGAGGACCCTGCTTACCACTTAGAAGCTGTGTACCATGGACCCGCTGATTAGTTTTATTGTGAACTTGATACAGACTGTCACGGGGGAGGAACCTCCCTGTGGAATTTCCTAGATCAGGTTGTCCTGTGGGCATGTTTGTGGTATTTTTTTTTTTAATGAAAGGAAGAGTTTCTTTGAGTTTACAGTTCCAGGGGAATTAGAATCCATCATGGCAGGGAGACCTGATGGCAGGAGGAGGCTGGAGCAGGAACAGAAATCAGATACTCACATCTTTAAGCAGGCACAGGAAACAGCTTTATGACATTTTCTTGATTGCTGGTGGGTATAAGAGGGCCTGACTCAGCCCACGGTGGGTAATACCGTCCTAGGCAAATGGGTCTGGGGTATACTTAAAAAAATAAAACTAGCTGAGTAGCTGAGCACAAGTCGAGAGAGAGAGAGAGAGAGAGAGAGAGAGAGAGAGAGAGAGAGAGAGAGAGAGAGAGAGAGAAGAGAGGGAGATCAATCTCCGGTTCCTCTATGGTTTCTGCTCCAGGTTCTTGCTTGGCGTTCCCGTCCTGGTTTCCCTTAGCGGTGAACTGTCACCGGGAAGTGTACCCTGAATCAAACTCTTTCCTCCACGAGTTGCTCTTGGTGAGAGTGTTTTATCACAATCACAGGAAAGTAAACTAGAACAGACCCCAGAACGTGAGCTGCCAGCTCTCCTTCACTCCGTCTGCGGTGGGAGCAGGCTTCTCCAGGCACCCTTCTGTGCCGTCCCGGGTTCCAGGTGGGAGACATGGCAATAGAAACCACTGTTTTCGGCGACACTGGAATCTCGCTTCTCTGAGATTTCTTTCTAAAACATGGAATCATGAACGGGTGATGGTGTCACGGGGCAGCAGAGCAGAAGCCCTGGACTTTAATCCACCTTTTATCTGCCTTGATCCTGTTGCTATTTCTGTACTTCTTGGAGCTTCCGCTTCTCTGTCTGTAAAACGGGAATAACACTGGCCTAACTCACTTCATAAGAGAAAGTGTCAGTGCTGTTAAAACCCAGTGTGCTGTGCTGAGAGGGATATGTCAGGTTATTCTTACTCTGATCTCTTTTTTTTGCCTCTATGCATTACAAAGCCTTATCAGATTCCCCCCTACTTACAGTGGGATTCTGAGTGGCTCATCATAAATTGAAAATATCGTAATGAGACTAGAGCACGACTGTGTGTGCCTGTAATTCCAGCATTGGGGGTAACTGAGAGACAGGTAGATCCTGGGAACTCACCACTGAGCCTAGCCAAGATGATGAGCTTCCAGTTCAGTGAGAGATCTTGTCTCAAAGCAATAAGGTGTAGAGTGATAGAGCATCCAAAGCCCTGCTATAGCTTCTGAATATGTGCTCATAGGTGTGTGCACCTGCACACTCATGCACATGCACCACATACCCATACATCACAACAGACATGCATACACATACACACACACACACACACACACACACACACACAGAAGGAAAGAAAAATTGCACATTGCACATAATGTACCCAACTTACCAAATTTGTAGTTTGGTGGCACAGAATGCTCTGGGCAGCTCCCCTCATGGTCATGAGACTGAACGGAAGTTAGCCTAGCCTCCCAAGACAGTATAGTACTGCATCTTGCATCCAAGTATCCCTTCTACTGAATGCATAGCACCTTCATATCATAGGAAAGTTGAAAACTCACAAGTCAAACCATTATAAGTCAGAGTCATCTGGACCACTTTTTAAAAACTAAAATTGTAAAAGTAGCACATGGCTAGGTGAAGTGGAACTCAGGAGGTGGAGATGAGAGGACAGAGCGTTAAAGGCCAACTTAAGCTACATGGTGAAATTTTTCTCAGAAAACAAAGAAAGCAACATGTTCCTGTGGCACACAAGCCACAGGAAAGGACCAAGGTAAACAGCTCAAGTCCCTTCCTTCTTCCCACCCCCACACCTCCAAACCCACACTTCTAGGAGGGTTCTGTTTGTTCATACAGATTTTTCTCAGATACCTTCTGTGTACAGAAGTGAATTTATCAGAGGCTCCTTTTCACCCAAATCAGAGCCTATCATACCTCTATCATGTACCTGGTTTTCTTCGTTCAGCATTTTGAAGCGCTTTTCATTTTAGCACAAACTCTTTTCATTCCCTGTGTGACACTCTAGGTCATGAATGTGCCATGGTGTGCTTACAAAGCCCAGACAGGTGTGCATTTGAGATCGCCATCATCCTAAATTCCAAGCAGACAGTGTGGGGACTCTGAGGTCATCCCTGACGTCATGCACTTCCTCATTTGGTCCTCTTAGGAACTCTTGGGCCTCCAAAGTCAGAAACCGTGGGAGCCGGATGTAGCAGGCATTTCTGGCCTCAGGATGGGAGGAGCAGGGAGACTTGTCGGCACCCATGGGTTGAGGTCTCCCGGGGGGGTGCACAGGAAGTGTAGAAGGAAACAAATCTAGGGAAGTCATTCAGGGTCTTTGTGTTCATTGAACTCAGTCTCACTCATTGCCTCTGGACCCAAGCAAGAGTGCTCTACCCAGCCCCCTACCAGATCCCCCTGGGAACTTCTCTAATCTCACAGGCAGACCATACTCCAGGCCCATCTAATTAAACCACAGTCTCTGGGGCCAGTCCTGGGTCTCAGCAGTCTGACAGTATTGCAGGTTATTCTGTTGTGCAGCCATAAGAAACTACAGCACAGCAGCTTGGAAGTAATAACGAAGGAGCAGCCTGCGGCCTTTATTTTCTTCCATTGTTCAACCCTATGAGAGTTCTGATGTCCCCATAGCCTACAAGCCAGAAGGCATTTAACTACCATGCATACAAGATATGTACATGGAGTGGTTCTTATTTAATTCCTTGCTGTTTTTATTTGGTAACCTTTTAGACTCTTATTCAAAATTGTTTGTATAAATTGGTAAGAAGCTTTTAGCAGGCAATTTGGCAATATGTATCAAGAACCATAAAACTGTTCAGAATTGTTGACCCAGTTATTCTACTTTTGGAAGCTATCCTAAAGAAATAACATAAATATAAAGAAAAATCCCAAATGCATAAGATGTTCATTGCACCCTTTTTTATGTTAATTGAAAGCTGGAGGAACTTAAATGCCCAGAGATACAGGAGTGGGTGAATAAGCTGTGATACATCTTTTTAGTAGAATATTAAGTAGCCATTAAAATTACAGCTATGAAGACAAAGTAATAACAAGGAAAATGCTCTTGCTATAAAGTTAAATGAAAGCAGGGCCTAAGATTGTGTGGATACACTACAATTCCAACTATATGCAGATAAAGGAAAAAAATTAGTGAAAAGAGCAAGATTACGCTAAAATAAGTTTTTTCATTTTCTTACTTTTGTTTTTGGTCTTTTTGAGACAGGGTCTCCCTATAGCCCAGCTGGCCTAGACCTTGCTATGGGGACCAGGCTGGCCTTGTCTCGATCTCACAGAGATTCACCTGCCTCTGTCTCTCCAGTGCTAGGAATAAAGGTGTGCACCACAATGCCCAGCACCTTTACTGTTAAAGTTTTATAATATGATTATACAACTATATAGTTGGAAAAAATGACAAAAATTGTCCTGTGTTATTTTTTCACGTGTCTATCTGAGGCTGTGGATACCTCAGTGTTAGGAGGACTCCATACACAGTGCTGAGGCCTCTGTACTGCGTCCAGCACCTCAGGCTGCCCACAGGTGGACTGGTAACAGTAGATCAGAATCAGAGGATCTGTTCTACCTTCCTTCCTCCCTCCCTCCCTCCCTCCCTCCCTCCCTCCCTCCCTTCCTCCTTCCCTTCCTCCCTTCCTCCTTCCCTCTCTTCCTCCCTTCCTTCCTCCCTTCCTCCCTTCCTTCCTCCCTCCCTCCCTTCCTCCTTCCCTTCCTTCCTTCCTACCTCCCTCCTTTCCTCCCTTCCTTCCTTCCTCCCTCCCTCTCTTCCTCCCTTCCTTCCTCCCTTCCTTCCCTCCTCCCTCCCTCCCTCCCTCCCTCCTTTTCTCCCTTCCTTCCTTCCTTCCTCCCCGTTTCAGCCTCCCGGGTGCTGGGATTACAGGTATTGCAGAAGTGTGTGAATCATCTTATATTTATTTGGTTATGCTTTTCAGGACTTATAGGATGAGATACAGCAGATCCAATGTCGGAGCATAAGCATCCTGCCCACACACACGCATGGCGGGGAAGCTCTGCCTCAGTCTCCCAGTCAATGGATAGGAATGCAGTTGGAATTCATTAATGACACTGTTATCAATAGTGTGATCTTGTATGTTAGTACTGGAAGGTTCTTGGGTTTCCTGCTAGTCAAGTCCACTATGTTTCAAATGAGGAAAGTGAGGTTCAGAAAGGAGGAATGGGGCTGGAGAGATGACTCGGCAATTAAGAGCACTGACTCCTATTGCAGAGGACCCAGGTCCAGCAATATCTGGTAACTTCCACATCCCTTGCACGCAGTTCTGATGACTTGTAAACATAAGAGCCTCTGAAATATGCAGGAGAGGCCTTGGAGTCAAACAAGAAACCTGGCTCCACCCCCACCCAGACTTTTCATCTTGATAAAGTGATTTTCCTCAACAGGCGGAAGATGGGGAGTCATAAATCAGTGACAACTCTGCTCCTTGGGGTTTGAGCAGCCCTCTACCAGGGAGAGCTGACTCGCTTCTGTGATGTGGATACTCTAGCCCTGGGCTAGAGTATAACTGGGGGAAAGGGCTAGAGTGGTGAGAAGTCAGATTATTCTGATGGGAAGGAAAATTGAAACCCCAGGATTTAAAGAGCGCCATAAAGGTGATGATGGGAAACTGAAGCCTTCAGATCCACAATGCCGCCACACTCATCTGGCAGGAGGCAGACAGCTCTGGGATTAGTACATTTTCCACATGACTGAAGTTTAACTGTTGATGTGCGGGGACTTGACCTTTTAAACCTATTAAAATGCATCTCTATCTTCATAAGTGTCTACGTGGGACATAATTTAGTCCTTCAGGGAAAGGAACCAAGAGTTCTCTCATTACATATTTATTTGAGTGATTATTTGTGAAATATGCTGGCCTTACCCGCTGCACTGTGTGTTCAGTGAACACAGGCACATGTGGTCCTGGCCCCTCCAACTTGTCCAGAGAAGGCACAGTGAAGGGTGAGAAACCCCTGACCATAATGCACTGTCTTTGTTTGATTAGAAAAAGGCTCTTGCTAGGATATACAGACATGGAGTCGCATCCCAGGGCTGTAGTGTCAAATGTGGGGAGCTATAGGATGGTGGACTGACTGACCAAGTTGGAACCTAGGAAGCTCAAGAGGACTCTTGCCTCTGCTCTGGACTCTTGCCTTCTTACTTGATTCTCAATTCTTGTTGCTGGTCATCTTCTCCTGTTCTGCAGAGCACAGATGCTCTCATCTTCCATGCCCCTGGTCCTCAGCTTCTGGAATGAGTTTGCCCTTCTTTCTCTGTAGTCTCAGTTCCTGAACTTCCTAGGATAGAATTTCAGTTGGTCCAGGTTGATGGTTGATAGGTATGTATCTTAGAATTAACTAGGAGCTGTGAGTCATGGTACCGATCAGATCACTGCCTTGGAAAACTGTGCAGGTGGAATGGAAGGGTCTCCCAGATACGGCCTCATTACCAGATCAGTTCCATACATGCACATACACACACACGCACACACACACACACACACACACTTACCTTGAAAGGCAGGTGAGCCTTTGCAATTAGAAAAACAGGATAAGAAAGAGTACAGCATTTGGCCACAGACTCGTACTCTTAGATGGAGAGAGGAGGCAGGGCCAGTAAGTGAGGCAGCCCTTGGAACCAGGCAGGAGTTAGTCTCCTGAGTGGCAGCCATGTCTTGGCACAGCAGTAATTGCAGCGGACAGGACAACCCATGGGACAAAATGCTCAGTGACCCCAGGAAATACTCTGCAAATTGCTCTCTTGGAAAAGCCCCAAAGTCAGCTTGTGTTTTGGCTATTTGCTTCTCTCCAGCATAGCTGGGTGAAGGTCGTGGCCTGCCTGCTCTTGGGGGCAATGCTCTGCAGGTTGCCTTTCTGCAAAATTAATCAGTGCATCAAAGGTCAGAGCTGCAGGTTCCCTGGTGATTGCTGGTCCTCTAGAATAGTTTTTTCTTCTCCACTGTGGCTATCACTGATTTTTAACTCTTTGGCAGTCTTGGAAGCCAAACCAGTTACTTCTGCAGCTCTGCAGCTGGGGATTAGACTGGCACCTCCTGTGCCGCCATGGGCAGCAGGTGTGCGTCTAGAGGTGAAGGAAGACTACTTTATGCTATTGCCAAGATGGCGTGCAGAAGCATTTTGAACCAATTTGATTGCATCGTGCACAACCTTTCCTCTGTTAGCAGGCAATGAGTTTCTTCAAACATGCCACTGGTCACGATTTTCTCGAGTTCTTTTTAATGTTTGACTTTGAGCAACCTCTCAGGCACAAGCAATATGAGAGCCATATCTTTAATATTGTCACAAGACTGAAAAAATTCTCTATAGTGTCTACATGATAGAACACAGCCTGCTCGTGACATTTGTTTTGTAATAATACTTCATATTTTGAATATTCCCCTGGTCCATAGGTCAGACCAGGGAAGTAACACAGAATGGGAGGAGGGCAGGAAGATGGAGAAAATGCTGTGAGGCTGTAACCTCAGGGGGCATTTTATAATTATCTAATAATAAGCTAGCTTTGCTTACCTAGAGAGATCTATGATTCTCAAATAATCATTCTGAAGCATTCAAAAGAATGTTAGTACCAGTTAGGAAAAATATCTTTGCCATCCAGTAACTGGTGCTACACAATCAAAATAGCCCCTTAGGGAAATTTCTAGACAGCATCAGAAACTGCTGAAAGAAAAGGACTTTCAAATAACAAGAAACAAAGCACCAACAAACTCGAATGACTGAAGTAATAAAGAGATTTATCCTGAATTCATAGAGCAAGAAGCGTGGAGGTAAGGCACTGTTAGGATTGGTCGATTGATTGGCTTAACAATACAATCAAAGGTCAGGTTCTGGTCTGTGCCTTTTTTGTTGTCCCCAGTTCACTAGTGGGTGTTTCTAGTAGTCATAAGACAGCTGCACTATCTCCACACATCACATCCTCAACACATCACCTTCCAGAGTAGAAGAGGGACAATATTTGCCTTGTATCTTATTTAAGATGAAGAAATCTCTTATTAATGGTTTCAGTGTGAAATGTCCCCTGCTGACTCATGTATTTGAATGCAGGTAGTGGCTCTGACTTTGGTGATTGTGGAACCTTAGGGAGGTGGGAGCCAACCTGGAAGAAGTGGGTTGCCATGGGGTGGTCTTGAGGATTATAGCCCACCCAGCTTCCAACATAGCTGGTGTACCTGCCACCATTGGTGGAGTCCAGTCATAATGCATATCTCCTGCTGTGATGGATGTCGCTTTAAACTGAGAGCCAGAATAAACCTCTCCTCCCTTACGTTGCTTCTTCAAGGCAATTTGTCACTGCAACAAGGAAAGTGACTTATAGACTTCTTTCTTGGAACAGTCTACCAAGCAAATGTCTGCTAGTTCTGGACAAAAACTCAATCAAGTATCTTTCCCAAAGTTAATGACTAGACAAATAAATAAAACTATCTGAACAATTAAGAATACTGCCCCCCAGACTGGGGGCAATGTGTCCCTAAAACACAGACTGTCTCATATCTGAATTTTACACCTTGTGCTAATAAGGGAATAGGAGAGGTTGGCTATTGGCCAGAGCAGCAATGATGCCTGATGCAGGGCTCAATCCATAGATTTTTTTGGTTTTGTTTTTGTCATTGTTTATTTGTTTGTTCAGCTGTGCTGGAAATTGAACTTAAGGCCTCATGCATACTAGGTAAGCATTCTATCGCTGAGCTGTATTCTGAATGCAGAATTCTTGATTCTAATCTATTCTGTTTAAACCCTAGGACATTTGGTTCACTGAGTCATACAGAGATAAACATCATTAAACCACACGTAATAAAAAAAAAAAAAAACAGTTACAAAACATAAAACCGCTCAAGAGAGACAGAATTCAGCGAAGAGTTCTTTGAAAAAGCCACAAAATTGGTCTATAGCTTCAGGATGAAGTAACTGATTTTTACTAACTTGATCTAATCATCTAATTGTGTCTCACTGTGAAACCCCACAACAGCTCTCAGCAACTCGGGAACCACCAATCACATGGGCTTGTTCAAACCCATTTGCCTTTTCAGTTAGCACTGGGCCACAAAGAAAATGACCATATAATATTTGGAGTAAAAAAAAAAAAAAGTATGCATCTTTACCTGTAAGTCTGGCTATCTATCTACCTGCCACCATTTATAACTGTCCACATTCCAAGGGAGCTGAGACATGTTCTGTGACATTTCCATTAGAAGAACGCAGGCTCCCTCTCATGGGATGACACTTGTCACATTGCCAGCTCTGTTCTGCCACATACATTTTCCCTCCAGTTTGACACATTGGATCTTTCTATTGCAAGGAACAGAAACCAACCACGGCCAATTCATACAGAAAAGGGACTATGTTTAGAGGAAACAGAGAAGCCATAGAATTGGAGAAAATTCTGGGGCTCTGTGTACAGGAACTAATGCTGGGAAGAATTAACTCTACATGCTGCTACTTCAACCCTTAAGATTCAGGATCTCTGGGCTGGAGGGATGGTTCAGAGGTTAGGAGAACTGGCTGCTCTTGCAGAGGACCTAGGTTCAGTTCCCAGCACCCACATGGTGGCTTACAACTATCCATAACTCCAGTTCCAGGGGCTCAAACGCCTTCTTCTGATCTCAGGCACTGCACAACACAGGTGCACTTAGTTACATACATGCAGGCAATGTACTCATACACATAAAATAAAAATAATAAAAAAAAATTTTAAAAAACCATTCAAGATCCTGGAGAGAAAGTCTCGTTGGCTGAGTTTGGGGCCCAAGTCATTTTTTTAGCATAGATGAGTGGATGGCTATTACTAACTAAAAGTACAATAACGGTGGAATTATACCTTAGAGGAGATTGAGGTTCTGCCACCAGAGTGGGAAGGGTCCCAGGCAGGTGGATACAGCCACCCAGAGCAGCAGCTGAGGACTGCACCTGGAAGCCATACACAATCAGTAAATTGAGCAAACAGAGAGAGAATGCAATAACGAAGCATTTTTCTACTTCCTGGGTCTCTCTAAACCAGTTTGATGGAGCTGGACATGGAGATACATCCCTGTAATGCTGCCACTCAGGAGAATTGTGAGTTAGAGGCTAGCCTGGGCTCTATAGTAAGACCTTGTCTTTAAAAAAAATCAATCAGTAATAAATAAAACGGAAAATTTGCTTGGTGGAAGAAATCTGTTTTCTGTTCCTGAATATTTAGCTCTGCTCACTTTTCCATAACAAACAGCCCGAGCTCACTTTGAGACACAAACACAATCATCAATTCAGTCATCGAAAGCTGATTCTATTAGCACTTCACTCTCCATTCAAAGATGACTCCTCTTCCGTTCTCCATCTGGGGTAAGGTGTAGGCAAGCTGTCTGTTTGGTTCGCTTCTCTTTCTCACTGCTGGCCTTACCCCATCCTTTGTGATCACAGTAAGGGAGGAAAGGATAGGAGGGATGAGAAGGACTGGTGCTGTCACAAGTGGTCTTACGCTCTCATAGCACAATGGATACTTAGAGTAAGCTCTCTTGTGGATTTTTTAATATCTTATTTATTTTTAGTTTATGTGTATGAGTGTATTGCCTGCATGTGTGGGGGAGCACCCATGTTGTGCAATGCTTGCAGAGGTCAGAAGAAGGCATCAGATCCTCTGGAGCTGGAGTTAAGGACGGTTGTTAGCTCTATGTGGGTGCTGAATATTGAATCTGGGTCCTCTACAAGAGCAGCCAGTGCTCTTAACCGCTAAGCCATCTCTCCAGCCCCACAATTTTTTTCATTGATGTATAATTGCATGTTTATAGGGCACAGTGTGATAGTAGGTGTTCATATTATGTAACATACAATGATCAAATCAGCGTAATTGCCATATCCAACACTGCAGACATTTATCATTTCTTACTAGGAACACTCAAAGTTCTCTCTTCTAGCTATTTTGTAGAAGCTTGAATGATTTGATGGTACTGATACTAATTAGCATGGAGTGTCTCACCTGTCCTGTAGTCGATGCTCTCTAAGTATTTGTTGAGACATTGTGGCCTTTCTATCAGATCCAGCCCACACTGGCACCTTGTGACTCATTAGACTTTATTTATTGAAATGTCTTAACTTGTACCTTCCTCCCTCTGTCTCCCAAGTGCTGGATTACAGGTGTACCCTCCCACACCCACTTCTCTCAGTTATTTTGCAATAGACAATAACTTGTTGATAGGCCACTGTACAATGCTGTAAAACACTAGAACGTACTCCATTCATTTAAGTGCAATTTGGTCCCCAACAAATAACCCCTCGGTAGTTCCTCCTCCTTACTCTTTCCAGCCTACCCTATTTTCTATACTTCTATGGGATCAACTTTTGTAGCTTCTGCATATAAGTGATATCACATAATAGACATCTGTACACAGCTACCTTATTTCACTTAACACCATGTCCTCTAAGCTCATCCCTGTTGCTTCAAATGACAGGATTCTATTCTTTTTTTTTTATGGTCGAGGGATATTCCATTGTATATATATACCACATGTTCTTACAGTCATCAGCTGATGGTCACTTAGGTTGCTTCCATATCTTGGCTATTGTGAATAATGGGCGGAGAGTGTGGGAGCGAAGACGTCTTTTCAAAATGCCGATTTCATATCCATAGGATATATACCTCTTAATAGAATTTGGATCCGAAGGTAGTTTTATTCCAAACTGCTCTCTGTAATGACTTTACTAATTTATATTCCCACCAGCGGTGTATAAGTCTTTGCCAGCATATTTTTTTTCTTTTGATAACTGTCATTCTTGCTGTGGTAAAGTGATATCTCATCAAGGCTTTGATTTGCATTTCCCTGATGGTTAGTGATGTTGAGCATTTCCACATCGACTTGTTGGCCATTTGTATTTCTCTTTTGGAAGAACATCTATTTACCCATTGTTTAATTGGACTGTTTGCTTTTTAACTGTTGAGTTGAGTTGCTTATAAACTCTGGATATTAATCCCTTGTCGGATGAATGGTCTGCCAATATTTTCTCCTGTTCTGCAGGCTGTCTCTTTACTCTGTTGATTGTTTCTTTTGCTGTGCAGGAGCTTTTGGTTTGATGTAAGTCCATTTGTCTATTTTGGCTTTTGTTGACTGTGCTCTTGGGGTCATATCCAAAACCAGCCTTGCCCTTCCAATGTCCTGAAGTGTCCCCATGTTTTCTCCATTGTTTGAGACTCCTTGATATGGCTCTGACTGCAACACTCCCTAGCAGCATCCTGCCCTCCACTCTCAGTCTCCAGCTACAAGAATATCGTATTCGGGTTTCTAAGCAGTCCTGCTGAAAGCCCCTACCTAGGCTTAAGTTGAGGGTAGGCAGCAAGGCCTCTTTACAAGGGATGGAGTGTGTGTCTATGTCTGTGTGTAGTAAGGGGGGCACAACAGATGAGAGAGAGAGAGAGAGAGAGAGAGAGAGAGAGAGAGAGAGAGAGAGAGTCACTTTGGGTACAATTCTTTCCAAAGAAATCATCTTAAAACAACCTCTCAATCTCATTGGCTCCCTTTTATATTTCCATAAGATGGGAAGAGTCCAAGAATTACAGGTTTTTATCTTTGTCAATAAATGACAATGGTATTTTGTTTTATTTCTTGCATTATTAATTAAAGTACACATTTTTCAAATGTCCTGTATATGTGTCTAGTAATAGAAATAACGGAGTTCTGGGCTGGGGATGTGGCTCTGTGGTAGAGCGCCTGCCTAGCACAGGCGAAGCCCTGGGTTCCATCCCCAGCACAGCAAGCAAAACCAGAACAAATCAATAACAAAAGCATAAAGCTTTTCCTGTACTCTACACACCCACAGCAGCTCTTAATCCTCGTGTGGACCCTCTGCTGCAGGTATTATTATTTTCATTATTATTACTATCCTATCTTTTGCGAGTTGAGGGCTAGAAGGATAAATTAACATGCCCAAGTTCAGACCGCCAGCAGGGGTGGCTCCAGCTGTGGTTCCTTCTGCTCTGTTCATTTGGCATTCTCTGCTGCCTTCCCCTTCATTTTCCTTTCTCTCCTTTTCCTCCTCCGGCAGGCTTCATTCTCCCGGGGAGCACTTTGATCTTACCAGCCATGGTCAACCTGTTCAGTTCAGTTCTACATGCATAGTGACATTTAGTATATGCCAAACACTGTGTTAGGAACCACGAAACAAATGCAACTCGATGTGACCCCAGGAGGTGCTCATCTGATTGGGGCATTTGGAGCTAAAGCTACGTAGGACACAAGGTGTCACAGGCAACCTCACGCTTCTCAGAGAGATTAAATGACTTACCCAAGATCACACACCTGAGATGAGGTGGAAGACAGACACGCATATGAGAGTTTCTGGTATTCTAGCCAGCCAGCCTGAGAGAGCTCTGCATGCCTTCTCTCTTTACCATTTCCTTTGCCTCCTCAGGTTCAGAGGGTTCTCACTATGAGATGAAGCTTTCAGCTCCTTTTGGGGGCTCTTCCTGAAGCTTAACATTCTTAGGAGGATCTTCTCTGGTTAATTGAGGTGTTGCTAATGGCAACAACAACAATAAAAGCCAGACTAGCAGGTACAGATTTCACACTCACAGACTCAGGTGTGTAAACACGTAACTTCATTTTCTTATAACACAAGATAATTTCTGACCTCAGGCCTTTACTTTGCTTAATGCCAGAAACGTGATTCCAGTTGCTGTCAGGTATGTTCAACAAAATTCAGTATTTCTCAGCTAGTTTTGGTTTCAAACACCTCGGAATGATTTCTCCTTTGCTGAGATCCTGGCGGAGGGAGTTTGTTCACCAACTCTCCCTGGTGAGAAACATGAGGTGAAATGTAGTGTCAGTCTACAGCTTTGCAGGCCTCTGGGTCAACGAGGTAATCTCTGTGTCTCCCTTGAATGGAGACTGCACTGTCCTTGTGCTGAATGGTGGAACACCCCAGTCAGATTCCCTGTGGGGACAGACCCCATCATTTTTTCAGCCCTATTCCTTCGTCCTTCCTAACTGAGGCTCTGGCTTTCTCCTTCAGTCAGCTTTCTTGCTCAATTCCTGAGTACCATAGGCATTATTTATTTTCTGCTGTTGTGATAAAATAGCATAACCAAGGCCACTTGTAGAAAGAAGAGTTGATTGGGCTATGGTTCCAGAGGGATAAGAGTTCATGATGGCAGGGGAGTCATGGCAGGAGGCAGCCAGAACAGAAACTAAGGGTTCACAAGCATGGTCACACTCCTAAAGGCTCCATTACCCTTCCCAAGTGTTCAAATACTCAGAACTTATGGAAGACATTCTCATTCAAACCACTGCACCATATGACTCCCACAGTGGAGAAAATCCAAAGGTACTTTTTCTGTCTTTGAGTTTAAAGCAAAATAAGATAGAAAAAAGGCCAAAGACAGGAGAAAAAGCAGTGGTTAAGATTTCAAATATTGGGGCCAGGTTTAGTGGCAGACATCTTTAAACCTAGCATTTGGGAGACAGAGGCAGGTGGGTTTCTGTGAGTTTGAGGTCAGCCTGGTCTATATAATGAGTTCCAGTTCAGCCAGGGCTACATAGTGAGATCTGGTCTCAAAACCACCACCACCAACAACAGCAACAAAAGATTTTAAATGCTGCATTGTATTTAATTGTGATGGTTAATCTTGATTTACCACTTCACTGGATTAAAAGATACTTCCATTAAAATTAAAACATACTTCTGAGTGTGTTTGTGAGGGCATTTCCACAGACAATTGGTCTCTATAACAGCTGTTGACAGGCTGGGGCCTACTGGAGCCAAAGCAGAAGGCAGCAACCCGGACAGACTTGCTTTCTGTCTCTGCTTTCTGGTCGCCATGAGGGAGCAGCTTGCTCTCCTCCATGTTCTTGCTTGCCAGTGCTGTTCCTCATCACAGGCCAATGGTGACGGAGTCAGCTGGTAAAACTCGGACTGAAACGAAGTCCAAATCGATCTTTCCTCCTCTTCAATTGTTTCACTCAGGTATTTTGTCACAGCAACAAAAAGTAGACTAACACATATATTACATTAGCAAACTTTGTCTTCCTCAAAGGGAACACTTTTCTTTCATTTCCAAGTTCAAATGTATCAGATGTCTCTTTGTTGTGTTCTTACCATGTTTCTACTTTCTTTGATCAAAGAAACACAGAACTTTCTCCTCACCCAGGAACTTCACCAATGTAGAACTTAAATGCACCAATCTGTGATAAGATCATCCACTGCCAACCATCTCCACCCACCCCAGGCATGGTCCACTGCCCCCAGGACTTGTAGTTCTTCTCACAGATGATCTCAGTCTCCACCCAGCCTCACTCTTCACTCTTTCCATCCTGAATCACACCAATTTCGCTATCAGTTAGCTGGTACCTTTAGTTCATATGTACATAGATGTCTATTTTTAGACCTGTTTTGCTTGCCTTGAATCCGTTTTGGAAATAGATGATGTCTAAGGTAAAATCATAATAAATACACTATTATAGTCCTTTTCAGTTTCAGTGACTAAAACTATACATATCATACTATCTGTGAATGCCCAGTGGTCTCTAAATTGCCTTCTTTTTAATCTTTCTTTGTTTGAAGTCTCTGATATCCTGATGCCCTCTTGAGTCAGTTTTCTTAGTTAGATAAAAGAAAGAAAAGGAACAATAGTGCTGAGTTGTCTATGACATCCCAGGCTATGTGCTGGATATGAGTGTTTACATCATCTCATTGCATAACCCTGGATGTATACGGTCTTAGTTGAAACCCAAGACAAGTTTACCACAAAGTTCAAACAAGCCTATCTGGGGCAATGAGAGGATGGTGGATGACAATACAGTGATCAGTTTGAGCCTCCTGTGCATAGAAGATTCATTTTCTGTACTCGAGGTCAGAATCCACCTAGAAAAGAGGAATTTACTACTAATTCATCCAACAAATGTTTGTTGAGCATTTACAATGTATGCAATACTGTGTTAAGTATAGCAAATACAGTTGCTGACTGAAGTGTATGCTGGGGCTCATAGGGATTATGGGGAGGAATTTGGGGGAAGCTTTGAGTCCCATCAGCTAAGAACCTAGAGCCCAAAAAATCAGTTTTGCAATTTTTCCAGGTCTCTCACTTTACCTCAGGTTAATGGGACCCAGAGAGGATAAAGTCATTTCATACTGTACCCAGAGGACATAAGACACTGCCTCAGGTTCATTGATTCAGTAGTGAGCTTTCTCCAAAGTCCTCCAGGGCCCAGTTCACCACATGTAGCAAAAAACCCTTAGGATTCTCACATATGCGCTGTGTTTGCATACAAAGGCCTTGACATTTATCCTCGAATTCCATTTTTCCATTTTAAAATATTTTATTTATTACTTTTTTTTTAAAATGTGTATGAGTGTATTAGTTGGGAGTGTGTAAGTGCACCCATGTCCTGCAGTGCCCATGGAGGCCAGAAGAGGGCATTGGACTTCCCCGGAACTGGAGTTACAGAGAGTTGTTAACTGCCATGTGGGTGCTGGGAACCTAACACAGGCCCTCTGTGAGAGCAGCCAGTGCTCTTCTGAGCCATCTCTCCAGCCCCATTTTTGCATACTTAAAAAGAAGGGGTTGGGTTAGAAGAGTCACAATATCCTACGGTTCTCAGACTCATGGCAGTCCCTCACTCTTAGTTCTGGGTATCTTAAAAATTAAATTCCCTTTGTGCAAATTCCCTTTTCGGCCTAACAGCTCTTTCACTCTAGCCAAACCGGCTCTCTTTCTGTCTCTGAAGGCAGCATGCTTTTATCTTCTTTCCCACCTTTGGCAAGTTCTCTTTAGGGGCAGTAAGAAAATTCAGATGTGCATCCTGGTCAGACGGGGGTGGTCTCTCCACTAGCTGAAGGAACATGCCCACTGCCTTTCCTGATACCGACCTTCAAGGTGGGCATATGTCAGCCTCCCTGGGTATCCATTTCCGATTCTGACATTCATCTTTCCAGACCCTGTGTGAATTCATTTATATTTCCCTCAGGTCCTACATCCTGGCGTAATGTGCTCCGGGAGTTTATTACCCATTTCTTTTATTTGTTCTAGCTGTTCCTTGATCATCTTCCCCTCCAGCGAGCACTTGGCTGGCATGAGTCCTTGTTCACCTTCTCCTGCTTATTAATGAGTTTACGGAGTTCCACCGTGTCCTCGGCCAGTCTGGAGCATTCTAACCTTTATGGCTTGTTCTTTCTCTCTTCCTTCTCCGGGGTGAGGGACATGCTTGAGTTCAGTTATTTTTAGTGATTCCCACCCTTGCTGATACCTGATGTGTTTTCTTGAGTTTTGGAGCAAAACACTATTTCAAGCTTATACATAGTGGAAGTTGAAAATACTTCTAAACACCCATTTCTGGCTTTCAATAGAGACGTTAGTCACAGGGTTTGGATTTATTTTTAAACATATTGTACATTCATGTTAAATTTCTCTGCCCCTATTCTGCCAATTTATATAAACTCAGTTGGTAACAATAATAATTAACATTTTGTGAGCTCTCGAAATGCCCCAGGTACCAGGCTAAGCACTGCTTGTGGTAGCTCTCTTAATCCTTTTCTTCAGCCTAATGGAGTATTAGTGCCAGTTTTAAAGATGAGAAAATTGGGAAACAGAGAGATTAAGTAACTTGATCATCACACAGCTGGCAAATGGCAGAGCCTAGACGGAAAACCAGGGAGTCTGAGATTTTCAACTCTGATGCTCTGAGCAGTCAACCCTGGCTATGGTTAGAATTGCCTAGGGTTGCAGAGTGTCTTTAATAACTGCATGATTCCAACCACACAGAGCTCAGGACCACTACTTGTCAGATAATCTTGGCTATAGCTGGAAGAGTCTATTAGGAGTCATCTGAGGCATAAAGACTGGTCACGAGACCTTCCTCATCAGCACATTTATAAAGGTCTAAATCAGCAAAGTGTGCCTGTAAGCTCTGCACTCAGGGAGACCAAGCAGGGGGACCAGGGATTAGAGACCTACCAGGGCTACATAGTGAAATCTTGTCTTTTTTAAAAGATCATTTCTGCTGGGTGTGGTGGTGCATGCCTTTAATCCCAGCACTCCGGAGGCAGAGACAGATGGATCTCTGTAAGATTGAGGCCAGTCTGGTGTACATAGCGAGTTCCAGGCCAGCTGGAGCTACAGGGAGAACTGTCTCAAACAACAACAAAACTCCAAAGCAACGGTAAAACAAGACCATTTCTTAATACCAAATTGCAACATTCTATACATACTGATTTTTCTTTTACTTGTGGTAAAATATATTATCATAAAAATTGACCATCTCACTCAGTGGTTAAGAGCACTGGCTGCTCTTACAGAGGACCCAGGTTTGATTCCCAGCACCTACGCGGTAGCTAGCAATCTCTGTAACTCGAGTTCCAGGGGATCTGACACCCTTTTTTGACCTCAGTGGGCATAGTACAACCTGAGTGCATTTACATACATGCGGGCAATACACATCTATGCATAAAAATAATAAATATTTTTAAAAATTGATCATTTCTCCTGGGTGTGGTGGTGCATGCCTTTAATCCCAGCACTTGGGAGGCAGAGACAGGTGGATCTCTGTGAGGTGGAAGCCAGAATGGTCTATATAGTGAATTCCAGGCCAGGTGGGGCAACAGGGAGACCCTGCCTCAAAAAAAGACAAAAAAAATTCACCATCCCTTGCCTCAGCTTCTTGAGTGCTAGGTATGCAAGTGTGTGCCATCATGGCTGACTTTATTTCCTACTTTTCTTCCGTTCTAGAATCACCACCCCAGTGTAAGCCTTTGATTTCAGGAGAACTTGTTTATTACAAAATCCCTCTTTGTAGCAGGGTGAGGATTCAGAGTAAAATGCCACAGCTGATCATGAGTGTGTGTCCCTCCAGCCTCAGTCTCTTAAGTGCTAGGATTAAGGCAGGGCTGTGATACTGTGTCTACCTTGTATTAGTGATTTTTTTAAGTACATGGCTTGGTGTGGCATTTTGCCACATTAGCATAGTGCAGCCATGACCACCTCCATCTCCAAAACTTACATCATTCCAAACAGAAATTCTATATATGTTGATTGTAACTCTCCAATTTCTGCTTCATCTAGTCTCAGGCAAGCACCATACTGTCTTCTTTTTACTATAAGTATGATGTCTTTAAAAGGTCCACCCTTGACATAGTCCCATTCAGGATGCCTTCCTTCTAAAGGCCGAATACTACTCCATTGTATATCTATATTACATTGTGTTTATTGATCCCCCTCTCTCCCCATGTTCAGGTTGGCCTTGAACTTGCTATATGATCCTGACTACCCTCAAACTCACAATCTTCCTTTCTGAGCCTACAAAAGTCCGGGATTAAAGGCTTGTGCCACCACACCCAGCTGCTCTTTCAAAGATTCTTGAGAAATGAGTTTTAATAGTATATCTTCTTGAGAACCCTAAATTTCCATTCCTCTTTTTTTTCTGTTTCTAAGCCAGTCTCTGACTGAACAATTTGTGCTCCTCGCTGGGCCCATTCCCTGGCCTGCAGCTGAGTGCTTCTTTCAGCCCTTCGTCCTGCCCATGTGCCAGGAAGCCTCATTTGGTCCCTGAACCCACCGTCCTTTTTATTATTTTTATTTTATATGTATGAGTGTTTTACCTGAGTATATGTAAGTGTACCACGTGTGTGCAATGGCCCACAGAGGACAGAAGAGGGTGTTGGATGCCAGAACTGGAGTTACAGAGGTTGTTGGCTGACATGTAGGTGCTGGAAATCGAACCCAGGTCCTCTGGAAGAACAGCAAATATTCTTATCCTCTGAGCCATCTCTCCAGCCTCTGTCCAGACTTTTAATCTTCAAGCATTTCCACCTCTTCCTGGTTCCTGACAGCCTTATCCCAAATCTATAGCCTGTGCCAGGACAGTTGGGAAGAGGAAGTGGGAGAGGTGCTTAGGAAGGACTGAGGAGAGAGGTGACACCCTGGTGTCCAAGCACAAGGGCAAGCTGCAAGTTGGCCTTCTCTCTCACCACACAATCCACTTAGAATGTGAAGTGGGAGCAGAATGTGAGAGAAAGCAAAGACTGTAACATAAGAAACAATGACAAAATGACTCCAGCGTGGACATAAGTGGAGGAAACCAATGTTCCTTTTAGAAGACTGAATTTTCCAACATAACTCTTCATGACCTTGTGACTTGACCCTGGTGTGTAGATTCCAAGGTGGTTAACTGTCAAAAAACAATCACCGCATTGATTCTATAATGTACATCTTCTGTTAAAACGCCTTTAAAGTACTGATGTATATGTTTTCTAATTTAATCAACTGAAAAGAATAATTTGGCAAGCAAACATCTGAGTTCAAATCTTACCTCTGGAGAGAACCAATGACATCACTGAGCCTCAGTTTTCTTATCTGTAAAATGAGGACAGTAATGCTTCATGCACTAAATTGTTATTGTGTGCTTCTTTTACCAAGTGCTCTTCTGTAGACTGAGGTTACAAGAGAGAAGAGGCGAGTTCTGCTTTCACAGAACTTAGAGGGAGACAGATGCTAAAGATGGGCGGTGTCAGGTAGTGACTAGCAGAGACGGAAGTGAGGAAAGATGGAGAGCATCAAGTGCAAAGGCCCATATGTGAGAGTGAAATGGCTGGAGAGCAGCTGGGAGAGAGGTGTGGAGATGGTGTAGAAGGAGCCTCACAGGGTCTGGAGTTGGAAGAAGGGGCTTTTTCTCTAGAGAGCTGGGGACCCATAGAAAGGTTTTGAGGAGAACAACAGGATCTGACTTAGGAGGGTTTCAGTATGGGAAAGAACCCGAGGTCCAATGATAGAAACAAACAGAGCAAGCACCCAGGGGAAAGGAGGGTGGCTGGGATTAGGTGCTGGTGGAAGGGCAATGGAAGTGGTCAGATTCGATAATATGTCAACAGCAGGATTACTAATGGTTTCCATATGGGGTGTGGAGTAACTTTGACCTTGAGAAATATGAAGGATTTTGCTGGTTAATTTATTCTGTGGTGGGATGGAACCCAGGACTTCACATGCGCTAGGCAGGTGCTCTACCACTGAGCCCTAGAAGAGAGGTTTTATTTACTGGAGTGGAAAAGTCTAAGGAAGGCAGTGGTTTGGGAAAGAGAGTCTGATGCTAGGCATTGGCCAGGGGAAGTGTGCAACACTCGGCAGATACCGCTTAGAAGAAGGAGTAGCAGCTGGTTTTATGCATCTGATTTTCAGATTCTAGCCTGGGCATCTCTCTAGCATGGAGATGGTGTGTATAGACAAGTGGTAGGACCAGATCATCTCGGGCTTTGGTGTGACTGTCCCCTTCACATGGATGTGAAGGTCAGTCAGAAAGATAGTGGGTGGAAGACACACTTATAAATCTTCAAGTATTGTGTACATAGGAGTGACAATGTGCGTGACTATGACCAAGAACATTAGGTTAGAGTAAGGTTTAAAGAAACTTGGGAAATGAAGTTAGTATCATGGAACACTGAGGCCCTGAGAAACTGGCTATCAACCTTTTCATTCATTCACAAAGCACTGAGGTCCAAGGGGCCAAGAGATTTGGTCCAGGTCACTTAGCTCCTTGGTGGTGAAGCCATCCTAGAACCCAGGAACTCTAACTGCTGGCACAGCACTGTTTCCACCACCCAACGCACCTGCTCACGTTCACTGCTTCAGCTGTCTTGGAATCTGTTAACCAGGGCCAAGTAATTCTTCAAACACAAATCTAATTATATCGCCTTGTGCTTTTGCACATGCTATTTCCTCTGCCTGGAATACTCCGCTTCCTCCCACTTCTCTGTCTGGCAAATTCCTGCCCCATCTTTCATCCCCTGTTTGAATGGCCCTTTTCAGGGAAGACGTCCTCTCCTCCCCTGGTCGAGCTGAGCATGGTCCTCCGAGTGCCTGCAGGCGCTCACCCTGTGGCTGCCCTTCCATCTGCCAGGATTATACCTTCCTTTCCCTGCCTGCCTGTGAGACTCTTCCTATGCCCTGTCTGTAGAGAGTGACACTTAAATTTCAGGGGAAGGAAGGAAGAAGGAAGGAAGGAAGGAAGGAAGGAAGGAAGGAAGGAAGGAAGGAAGGAAGGAAGGAAGGTCTCTCTCAGTAGCTGAGGACAATGGCAGAGCTGTCATTCAGTGACACTTCAGTTCCTCTGACCTGAGTATGGTTTGGGTTCACAAAGTGACAGTGACTACTGAGGTGGGAATTTGGTGTTTTTTTCTTTGTCATTCCATAGCACAGTGAGCAGGCAATTCTGGGACCAGGAAATGATTTGGACATTATAAGTGATTGCTGCTTTTTTGTTTTCAATTCTCTCTCTTATCAGTTTATGGCCGGCTGTTGTTTGCCTTTTGCTGTAAGACAAGATTTGTGCTTGTGCTTATACAGGGTTGTACACAGGCATGTACACACACACATACACACAGAAAGAGAGAGAGAGAAAGAGAGACAGAGAGAGAACGCTCCTGGGAGAGGCTGTACTCTTGTTTCTCAGAGGAAGCCGCTTCACTCAAATGAGCTCAAGTGGGAGGGAGTGGACAGCCTTGTCCTCCCAGCTTTGCCACCCTTGAACCTGAGAATTCATACTTCTTAACCTCTTGGAAACTTAGTTCAAAATAACTCTGGAATTTCTACATCCTGCCACCCCTACATTCACTACTCTTTAGCTTGTTTGTTTTGGATAATTTGGTATTAATTACTGTATTTACATTTTGCTTAATTAACAGTGTTTCAGTAGGTGGAGGATGGCTCCTAATAGAAGTAATTATCACACAGGTTATTACAAAGGTCTAAGGAAGTGGCAGAAGCTGCTGGTGATGGGACCAGCACTCCAGATTTTGTTCCAAGTAAATAATTCCATGATTCTCATCCGGTTGGGTTTGCCAAATGCCAGGGGATGCCTGAAGCAGGTGGCGAGCCAGGTTCTACAGAGAAGCTGTCCCTCCTGAGTGTTGGACTTCTGCAACTCTCTTGTATTGAGAGTCCTTGAATAATCACCGATAATCAATACAACACAGTAGGATGCAATTAGGAGTAATTAGCCCAGTGTTGCAAGCAGCTCTGCTCCTCAGTCTGAGCCTTTGAGTGTCTCTCCTTGGCTCCTCCTTCCCCCAGAGAGGAAGATTTCTTTTTCTGTTTCCTCAGACAAGAGTTCTCTTCTGTTCTCCTCCTGTGCCAAGCTCCTGTGTTCATTCACAGAAAGGTGGAGAAGGAGAGCCAGGAAAGAAGGTGAAATGATCTCAGAAAAAGAAGGAAGAGAAAACAATCCAAACAGTGGAAAGAGAAAAGGCTGGAGAGAGAATGTGAGAAGGCTGGAGATTTTGAATGCTTTTCAAGAGAGCACAGCAGCATGCAGAACCATCCAGAAACCATTTGTCTCCTCTCCCAGCCAGACAAATGGGAAGCTTTCCTGCTCATTCCCTGCAGTTTATGGAATATTGTCCTGTTTTTATTTTCATTAAAAGATGTTTCTATATTGCATACACTTGTATCTTTGCAATGACAGAAACAATCCACAAGGTCTCTGGGGATTAAGGCTGAGTGTGTGGGTGGGTGAGCAGCATTCACAGGTGCAAGGGGTCCAGAGTAGGCATCAGGAGGGCTGCCCATCCAGCCAGAGACTTTGGAGAGTGGCTTCTGCCCCCCAGACCTCTCTGTCCTCGCCTGTGACATGATAGGCTTTATCAGGCTACTACACATTACTTTTTCCAAGTTGATTTTTATATTAGATGCATGTACCTGCAGATGTATGTTTTCTCCCTTCCCCGCATCTCTTTTTGGACCTAGAATAGATTTTATCTTTGCAAGTTCCTCCTTATTCTGCACATTATGAGTTTCAGCATTTCTGCTGCCCTAGAAAGTCTTTATCTCAGAGATCTGGCACTGTTTCTCGTTTTACAGCACCTCGTAAAGGCCTTTCTGGGATTCAGAAAGGGGAACAACCTTTCTAGTCCATCATCCTGGCTGTGTTGGGAGGGAGTGATTCCTTGGGCTTCTACAGCCACATTCATATGCTTTATCCAGGGTTTCCATCATCCAGAATGTTGTGCCCCGAAATCTTCACTAGGACTTTGTTCCAACTCTCCAATTCCTGGCATACCAAAAGGTCTCCTAATGTTTTTCTTCCTCCCAAATAGTGCTATTTCATATTTCTCTCTTGGAATCACACTTCTCTTGCTTTAATTTTTCAGGTCCTTTTGTCTTTTAGACACTTTGATTTCCTTGGGTCCGCCCCCCTCTTTTTTTAAGTACCCCTTTTGTTCAGCAGAGGGCTCCCTTCCATTCATTCGTGCAAGCTCTGGCAGCTAGGCTTCTACGCTTGCTCTCTATGGCTTTCCCACCCGCCCTCGAGCCACCAGAAACACTAGATCACTTAAACTTGTAAACAATTCCGTCTCGCTCGGCGTGCTAGCGCTAAGGGTCCCCTTCTCCCGGGTCGTGCATACCTGGGACATCCTTCCAAAGTTCCTGATGCTGTTTCACTCAGTGGATCCCCTGGTGGTTCATCATTCACCATTCTATAGGGTGCAAGTCACCAACCCCAGTTTACAGTTGAGGAAACTGAGTCTTGACCAGGTTCTTCCAAGGTCACGTGGCTTGTGAGGTTAACCAGTAACCAGTCAGGTCTAGCTCAGTAGCCTAGCATCTCTATCACTGGAGTTTATTGCAGCTCTCCCAGGGGGCGGCGGCGGGTGGGTTGTACGAGGTCCCTTTCCCATTCAAATTTCAAATCCACAGGCAGGAAGATGTTTCTCTCTAGCTAAGAAGGCTGGGGAATTGAGGAGCCCGGAGGTGGCAGGGAGAAAGAGGTGTTCTTCAGACTCCAAAGGTTGAGGTGGTTTGAGATGGGGGTGACTGAACACATTAAGGCGGGACGTGGCAAAAGGTGTCAAGGGCTCGGGGACCTGGGGCAGAGGCAGCTGCTGTCCAGCTTCCCGGCTACGCGCGCTTGAGAGGTCGGAGGCAGGAGTCAGGCTGATCCGACCTGGGGACGCAGGGCGCCCCCTCGCGCTCCCTCGCGCGCCTCGGGGCTGGCGGGTGAAGTGCCGGCGGCGGCAGGTCCTCTCCAACCCCCTCCTCCTTTTCTCCCGCTCCCCTCCTTCTCTCCCCGAGCTCCCAACTCCTCCCCCACCGCCCCTCCCTCCCTCCCGCTGCCTCGGTCTCCTCCTCCCTGCTCTCTCCGCGCGGAGGGTCTGGAGCTAGTTGGAGCGCGGGGGTTGGTGCCGGAGCCCAGCTCCGCGGCGCCGGGCGGTTCGGCCGCGCATCCCGAGCTGCCGGAGCCTCGGGCGCGGCGGGGTCGGGGGCTGCAGGGCCGCGCGGAGCGGAGGCCGGGACCCTTCCGGCCGCGCCGCCCCATTCCCAGACGGGCCGCCGGCGCTCGGTTCTCCACCGCCGCTCTGCAGCGCCCGGAGCGAGGGCCGCGGGGAGCCCTGCACCTGCGCGCGCTGCGGGGAGGTGAGTCCCGGAGCTGCCGAGCTTTCCCCGCGCGGGCTGGGGCTGCAACTTGCAAACTTCAGCAACTCGATGGGTGGAAGGGTGGGAGTCTGGGGACGCTGGTAAGTTGGACGCAGGTCCGGGAGACTGCAGGGGGCAGGAGAGGGGGTCTCCGGGCCTCGGCGCTGTCCACTGCCACCTGGGCTTGGGCGCCCTCCGCGCTGCTGCGTTCCTGCCACCCGCACGCCCCGAGTTCTGGTTCCAGCCGGCTGCTGCTATCCGCGCGTCTGGGTTGCAACCGCCGTGGGGACCCAGGGCCCGGGCCTGGAGGAGGGGGCCGGCGAGTGAACGGCTGGGAGAGAGCGGGGCCGGGGAGCAGAGACTGGGCCGCGGTGGAGTCTCGGGAGACCGCGCGGTAGGGGAGAGTGCGGGCGGCGAGGCGCGTGGGAACGCGTGGCCCGCACGGAGTGTGAAATCTCCCGCGCGGGGACCTCCCCTCGCCGTCGCCGCCAACCAGGCCCTCATGGATTCTTCCCGGATCCCCCCACTTAGGGTGCCCCCGCCTCGACTGGACCCTGCGGAGCCCGACTCTGCCTTCCAGGCGGTGAACGCAGCGGTCCCGGGGCCCCTGATTCCCGCCCCGGCCGGTGCAGAGGGTGCGGCGGCGGGAACCGGGGACGCGGATGGCCATTTCCTGATTTATTTTTCTCATGGTAATTTGTCTTTGTGGTTGGGGCTGCCCATTCACTTTCTGCTCACGTCGTGCGGGAGATCCAGCGCGGAGGGAGGGAGCGGGGGGCGCTCGGCACTGCGAGGGATGCGGACCGTAAAGGGGACCCGGGACCGGGGCCGGGCGGGAGCTGGGGGACGAGCGGCCGCCGGAGCCGCGGAGAAAGGAGAGGTGGGAGGGCACCGGCCGAACGCAGCGGGCTTCGCCGCCTGCCGAAACTTTAAAGAACCAGGAGGACCACCTGAAGCGCCGTTCTCGCCCCTCCCCATCTTCTCACCAGGGCCTGGTTCGCATTTACCCCGCGCGGCTGCGCCTGGCGGGAGTGGGACCTTGCCCCCTGGCCTGCGGTCCAGCCCAGGCTTTCGGTTGTCGAGAGGGAGGGAGCCCGCAGCGAGCATCTGGGCAGCCGCTGCTCCCGGTGTTGCCTCTTCTCAGCCAAAGAATGGTATTAGGGGTTTGGAAGCTTGCCTGCGTCTAGAACCCACCAGATCCTTTCCTTCTCTGTCCCAACCCCAGTCTGTTTTTTCCACCTTCTAGCGAATTCATCCTTTTACGTTTCTCAGCCCTGCCATCCTCACGTTCACCTCGCACCAACTTGGGCCTCAGTCTGCCAGTGCTCTGTCCCACCATCCTCACCGCCCTCACTTCCGTTTATCTTTTAGCACATCTTTTCCCCTTCTTTCTTCTTCTTTACCCTCCGTTCCCTTTTTCTTGGCATTTAAAAGTGGCATCTCCTCTTTCCTGAGCTGGGACAGATGACCTTGAGGAAGGGGCAAAGGAGAACTCGCTTAGATTTGGGACTTCAAAATAGGGGAGAAAAGGAACAGGTTAAGAAGCTTAGAAAGAGACCTCTGTGTTCCAAATCTAGATTCTTCCCACTGCAGGAGGAAAGATGATGATGATGGTGATGATGATGATGATGATTGATGACGATGATGATGATGATGATAGAGAGAAAGACTGTGTGTGTGTAAGAACACTGGAACACTAGAACTAGAATTTGCCTTCGTCATTCCTGGGTGGCGAAAACCTTCTGGGTTTTAGAGGAGACCATTCAGGAGGAAGGAGCACCTGTACTGTGACAAATCAAGAACAGTATGTGTACCTGGGCAGCGGTGTGTGTGTGTGTGTGTGTGTGTGTGTGTGTGTGTGTGTGTGTGTCCTTTCTGCATCTCACTATCCAGCCACCTCCACCAGTTTGGGAAGGAATGGCAGATCTTTCCTCTTAACTGTCCTTCTAGGAATGAATATTAGATCTTCCTCCTCTAAAGCTCACAATAGTGCTGACTCCATTGTCACTGTGAACGTCAAGCATTTTTAAAGTGCCTATGGTGTGCAATACGCTGTGCTAGGTGCTGATAAAAGTACAGGGCATAGTTCTGCCCAGAGAAGCTTGGTACCCATTCATGATCTTAGGACACCCTGGGAGAAGACTAGCTAAGGAAAGCTTGGTGATTCAGATGGGCTGAGAGAGAGGTGCTAATACCCACTTCCTCACTAGCTGCGTGCTTATGAGGAAGATCTGATAGGTTAACGGCCTCATTACGAGAGCCAGACTAGAAAGGTAGAGAAACTGAGGCCACCCGGTTTCACCTTTCCATTGGGACTGGAAGAACGCTAGAAGCTCCTGTCTTAGGATGAGCCTCCTAGCTTGTTTGAGAACCTTTCCATCCACCACTTCGGTTTGTTTGTTTGGGTTTTGTTTTGTTTGTTTGCTCACTTTGTTGATTTGTTTTTTTCAGACAAGATCTCACTCCATAGCCCAGGCTGGCCCCAAATTCTTGGGCTTTTGAGTGCTGAGATTGCACACATGAACTACCATGACTGGCTGCATTAATCTCTTCTTATTGATGCTCAAGCTAGAAAAGGGCTTGGAGATTGTCCATGGTGGGGGACTCACAAGTATAAATCCTGCGGTGACTAGGCAGGTAACAACACTATGATCCAGTAATTCGAGTGGCTTGGCCTGTGGACAACTGACTAAAGTCAAACTGTCCAAGTGAATGGTCCAAACAAAACCAATTTATAGCCTTTCAGTGAACTGACTCTCTATATTATCTATAGACCAAGAAATTAAGATTTGAAGATGATGTATATCTGCTCTGGAGAGACATGTTATGTTTCTCTGTACCTTGGGAATCCATTGCATCATCCCTCAGCTCTGTCCTACCTCCAACCAGTTGTACCTCAGCTTCCTCTCACTTTCAGGGCCTATTTTTCTGAAAGATGGTAGTTCTTATGAGGTCAGGGGTTCTGAGAACATCCCATCCACTGATACAAGGTTCCAGATATGAATCTAAGAATGGAAATCAGGTCTCCTGTGTACCTTCCCACTAGGAATCTAGTGGATTTAAACCAATTTTTATACTTTACTGAACAGAAAAGAAAATAATCCAACCAGGACTTACTTTTCCCTCTAATGTAGCAAAGTTGTATCCAGAGGTTGAATGAGGAAAGGATAGATTTTCCCATTAGATATTCAGGAGTCTCAAGGGAATGTCCAGAAAGCTTGGATCTAAAATGGGGAAGGGGATCCTGATAACAGTATAGAGCGATGACCATTTATGGAAGATCAGTCTAACTAGGCCAAATGCTGTTGGATGGAGTGTGTAAATACGGGAAGTAGATGCTGTTGGGTCCAGTTGTTTGAAACACTGACCATGACGTTATTGTGCTTAGTGTTGGTTGCCCTATGTCCCACAGGAGTTCAAACAGGTTCAAACAGGTTCAAATCACCTCCAGTCAACCAATTCATTGTTTTCACTGAGGACTGAGATGATAGAATGGACACAGGATAAACAGACAAGGTTCCTGATCAGCAGTGTACATCACCTTGTTACACTGCCTCAGAGGACCTGGGGCTGAGTTCTGGTGCACCACCACCCATTCCCCACTTTTCACTAGCCAGATGTTCCCCATGATCCTCAGGTGTGGACTTTGTTATTGTTTGGATACAGGGCAAATGAGACCAAAGGGGAAATACATTCTTGAATTCCATATTTACTGGCCACCTACTCTGTGCCCTCTGTGCGAGGGGGTATAGACATGATAGTAAGATTTGTCTTTGATCTTCCATATGGGGTGAATCAGCATCTCTAGGAAAACACAGTTACCAACATTGCCTTTATGTCTGTGATCTCTCTTTCTCTCCCTCTCCCTCCCACGTGTGTGCGTGCGTGCGTGCGTGTGTGTGTGTGTGTGTTTTCCCTGTAGATTTGTCTGGGTGACCTGAAAGCTAATGTGGCTTGTCCAAAGGACTTGGAGTCCAAGGTTTGGACTGAAAAGACTAGGATTTCACATCTTTACTTGATACCCCACTTTCAAGTCACCTCTGGTGACTTCAGATTTTCCATTTGTCCAAGTATGGCTGGACATCTCCCTTTTACCTGGGGTATAGACAAAGGCAAAGCCAGATGTTTGAGGATAACAGCTATTCAGAAAGAATGTTGTTTGGTTATCTTTGTACTTCAGGGTCTGAATGCTGGCCATCCTTTGTCATATCTGGTCATTGGTCTGCCTTCATTTCTCTATAGCATGTGGGGCATATGCGTGCATGATAGTTTCTTCTACAGAATGAGTTTTCTTTGTATTCATATCTTTGCCTTTGAGTTCAGCCATCACTATGATGCTCTTACATTTCTGACAGGGGTTAACTAATTTGGTTTTAAATTTAAAAGAACCCAAAGCAGGTGTCTTGCCTAATGCAGTTTCGTTGAACTGACAGAGCGGAACCCTGCTTTTGTAGCTTATACGGACAACATCTAGATTTTCATAGGCATAATGCTATTTTCCCCAAACCTCCTTCTCTGTGGTGTTGGTTTGATGGCATCTGCTTAGCTGAGGGTCTGATTTTTCTAACTGGTGATCTGCAAAGAGATCTTTGTGTGTGCCATTCTCCATATCAGACAGATCTCCTCCAAGACTCTCCTGAGAACCTCCATACAACCAACTTGAATGAGGGGGAAAATGGCAGTTAGAAGTTCCAGCTGGGAGCAGAGTACTGAAGGGAAGGGAGAGGAGGGGGTTGTGTGCTCTGTGCTGCTGCCGTGTCCCTCTCCTTCCCTCCCCTCCCTTCCCGCTTTAGCTTTAGTGTTTTTGCTTTCCTGAGCTGAAAGATGTAAGCCAGACCTTGCAGAATACGTACTTTAATCCTGACAGGAACAGAGGACTCACTGATAAGAAATTATTAGAGTTTTTGATTTGAAAGTAGTAAAAAAAAAAAAAAGAGAGAGAGAGATCGTTTTCTGTCCACTCTGCTGCTGCACACCTTGGGGAGAGGAGGAGGCACTCTTGAACTGGAGACTGCTTGGGAGTATTTGACTTTGAGCCCAAGTCCTGATAGTTGACTCATGCCTGGTCCTCTACTGTCTGGCTTGAAACAGGACAAGGATTCTACCCGGCCCTCCTCCATCCTGTGAAAAGTTTCGATGCTGCATGTGCTGAGTCCCACCATGAGGCTGCCCTCATCGATTTACTTTAATAAGGACGACTTGATCAAACTTGCACATGGAACTCATTAGAATTTGAAGCCTTGTCGATATTATCAGAATATCTTTGCATGTGAACCTGCGATATCTCCAGCTGGCTAGCATCCTTTGTGATGGGAAAGGTTGGTTCTGGGAGGGTGGCTGGTAGCCATCTGTTCTGCGTGTCCCCAGAGGCTCAAATCAAAAGATATAGGTTTCAAGTGCTGAGGGGGCTGGGTTAGCAGTGAGGGAGGCTTCCCTGACTTGTGTGTTCCTGTGACACCATAGGTTCTTCCTCTGTAAAAAGGATGAGTCCCAAGGCCATCTCTGGCACTTAAGTCACTGATTTTTTTTTTTTTTTGAACGGAGACCCCAGTTGCATCTTGACCTTCTGGCAGCAGTTTATTTACTCTTGTTGTGGATTCTTTGTGGGGAAAGTTTAGCTTTAGGCCATTTCAAGAAAGCTGCTTGTGGGTAGCAGTTGTGATCCATTCCTGCTCCTAACTCCACTGGCCTACCTCAGGCAGAACTCCCACCTCACAGTTGTGGTCACTGCCCTCAGGATTCCCCTAGAACCCCAGCTGTAAAGAAAAAAAAGAGCTGCAGTTGGCTCTTAATTATTCAGGGATGGATGGATCCTGTGTGCAAAGCACCCAACTAGGCCTCTTCGCTCCCTTCTTTTGGTGCCCCCAGTAACTCTATATCTAGAGTGAGAAGCGGAGAGATCCTATCATTTAATACCAACTTTTGTTTCTATCGGTCTGCTTCCTCTGCTTCTCTTTCCTCAAGGCTCCTGGCGGAAATCTAAAGCCCTCAACCAGGCCTTGTCCACAAAAAGCAGACTACTTTTAGGGACCACACATTGCTCTGTTGACTGGTGTATGTTTCTTCCCAAAATCCCAGAAGAGGAAAAGCCTGCCAGCTCCTGCTCATGTAGGGCCAAGTCGCTGAAGATGTTCCAGGATCCTAGTTTCTTCTTTCTAGTTTTTGTAGAGACTATAATTTCAGTTTATGGATCTGATCATCTGTAAGGATAGAACAATGCCTTCAAGGCAAAAGCTTCCAAACAGGCCAAGATCTGAGGTGCATCTCTACTAATGTCCCTCAAGGCTGAAGGTAATTTTCTTGCAAAAAGCAGGTGCCATGAGGCATGTCTCTAGAGAAATGTGGTGTGTTTGGTCCAGTGGTGAGAAGACTGTCTGCTCAAGGTGAGCAGCCTCAAGAATTCCTGTACATACTGGGAACAATGGCTTGGTCTAGCTCTGCTGAATTCACTGGTTCCCATAATGACCACCTGGAGAGCTTTAAAAAATGTATACATGAGAAAATATATATGCATGATGGGCTAAGAATATGGCTCAATGAGTGAAAGTGCCCTACCAGACTGGCAGCTCAGTGTTATCCCCAAACCCCCCACAAAAAGCTGGATGCAGCGTCATGCACCTGTAATCCCAGCACTCCTGCTGCAAGGTGGGATATGGAGACAGAAGAATTGCCTGAAGGTCACTGGCCAGCTAGCCTGGAGTAGGCTGCACCATAGTAAAAACTAGAAGAAAGACCTTGCATCAAGGTAGAAGTCAAGAACTGACTCCCAAAATTTGTACTTTGACTTCCACACACACTCCATGGCATGCATGTACCCACACTCACATACATGCACATGTGCCCACACACAATAAACTAAATATATATAAAACATTGACTATACATATAAATATGACAATTATACATGACAGCCCCATCCTAGACCTCAATTAAATCAGAATTCCTGAGGGTGGAGTGTGTGTGTGTGTGTGTGTGTGTGTGTGTGTGTGTTTCTCATATGCAGCCCTGATTGAGAACCACTGACCTAAATCTTTCCTAGACTTCACCTGGCCTCATGCCAATGGCATGCAGATTCTCTTAGCCATCATCTCTGCTAAATAATTGGGTTTTCTCATTGGACCAGCTTTAGCTCCTGGCATTAAGATCATAGTTACTGTTTATGTTCCTGTGTTCTGTATTTAATGACTTCTTATTACAAACTGATTATAGGAGTTCCTTCCTGATATCAGTTTTGGTCATTTTTTTCTTTAAAAGTATTTATAAGAATAACGCTTATCTATCTAGTACTTCGGCATATTTTCTTCTAGATATGAATGTGCTTAATTATGATCACATGTCTGGGCTCATTTGCAGTCAGACTTTTTCACTTAACAACACATTGTGATAATTTTCCCATGTCTCAAGTGTTCTTCTAAAATGGACTTTTTAATAGCTGCCTGTTTCTATCATATGGGTATGCCATCATTTATTTAGTAGACAGTCTATTGTTGGGCACTTAGATAGTAAACCATTTTTCACTATTATAAATAATGCTGCAGTGAACATCCTTGAATATAAATCTTCATGCTATTGATGATTATTTCCTCTGAACAGATTTCATGAAATGGAATATTTATGCTTCTTTTTAACATGACCCATTAAGACCCGTTCTGACGGATTTCCTACAGCAGTGATAAGTTTTTGGATTCCAAGCTGAAAAAGCAAGCTGTTTTCACTGAACTCTGAGGCTGAAGGATGACTGCTTTGCGTCTCTGATGTGGCCTCAGAGGCCTTGATATACCTTTGGGCCTAGACTCCCCTCAGGTTAATTTCATAAAATGCTGCCTTGGTCTCCAGATGACTTAGTGTCTTCTGCCTCTGACCTCCAGTGTTGTTGGTTCTTCTTTCACCTTTTCAGCCCTTTGTTTTTCCACCTCCAGCCTTTGAACTCTCAGCACTCAGTGCCCAGAATCTGCTGTTCCATAATAACCACTAGTATTTACTTAGTTATTCTTATGTACCAGGTAGAGCTAAACTTACCGGCATTACTCCTTTTAATACTCATGTGCCTCGTGCACAGATATTATTATTGTCTCTACTTTTCCATGAGGAAGTTGAAACCTTGAAAGATAAATCAGTTTGCCCAAGGTCACACAGCCAATAAGCAGTAGGACTGGGGCTTAAATCCAGTCTTCACACTTAACTACACTGCACTGCTTATATACATTGCTCCACCCTCTTTGGTAACTCTTGGCTTGTACTATCAACAGATTGTTCTTAAATGTTTCATAAGCACCTTAGGGACATGTATTGTGCCTTTCTCTAACAGAAGAGGGTCGCTGCTCACATGGTAATGACAGGAAAGTAGGCGTTCTAGTCAGTGTCATCCTTTCTTTTTAAAATGTGCTCTTGAGTTAAGGTCTCACTATTTAGCTCAGGCTAACCTTGAACTGGTGATTTTCCTGCTTTCCCTTCCCAAGTGCTAGGATTGCAGGTGTATACCACCACACCCACCCCCACTTCCTTTTGAATTCCTTGATTATGTCCTTGCCTCCTTTCCCCAAATATCCCATGATTGAAAACATCGACCAGCTGCCAAGATCCCAGCATACCTTGCAGCTCAGCAGGTCCAAGTTATGACACATTCCTATTACAGCTTCCCCAGTGAGTCAGGAGAAGTGAGATGCCACTTTCCCGGGATGGATTAGAAAGCTGTCAGGGAGACATGCTTTGATATCATGGAGGATAGGCAGCCTGACTTTGTAGGACGTCAAATGCTGCTTCAAGTCCAGGGTTGGGTATAGTCTTGCATTCTTAACATCTGTAGCATGTCATGCAGAGATGGCTGAGTAATTATAACCATACCTGTCCTTCTGATTGCACTCTAACCATGACCAGGAATTAGGTGGTGATGTGACAAGATGCTCAGATGAAACAACATATTAGCATGGTGTTTTCATTATCCAAAGAAAGAAATGGCGTGTTGAGGGATCTCCCTTCGACTGCAGCAAACCTAATTTGGGGAAGAATGCTGGTAAGATAGGGGATTCCAAAACAGAAGACTGTTTGTGGCAAGTGAGCTTCCAAAAAATGAAGCTTCACATTTTTATCTATGATTTGGATGAAACTGGAGTAAACAAGCTTATCGAATTCATTGATGACAAGGCCATGATGGGCAGCTTCGATAAAAGACAGAATAAAGATTCAAAAATGATCTCAATAGACTGGAATGCTGGGTTTAAGCTAACAGGATGAAATTTAACAGGGGCAGATGGAAAGTCACATTTAGATTGTAGAAATTAATTACTGATGTTCTTGAGGGGGCTGGGAGTGGGGGCAGACCTGATTTGGCTGAGATCCTGAGAAACAGATCTGAGGGGTTTAATTCTGCACAGGCTTCACAGGAGACCACAAGATGACAGGGCAGCTGGAAACAACACTATTATAAATGGCGCTAAAAGAAATACAAGATGCAGGATGGATTCTTCCTATAGTTATTCTGCGTCCTTATCTGAACATAGATTTTACAAATTATTATTTTTTTAATGTGTCTGGATATATTGCCTGCATGTGTGTAAGTGTACCAGTGTCGTGCAATGCCCATAGACGTCAGAAGTGGGCATCGGATCCCCTGGAACGAGTTACAGAAGGTTGTTGGCTGCTGTGTGAGTGCTGGGGATCCAACCCGAGTCCTCTGCAAGAGAACTCAGTGCTTTTAACTCCCGAGCCATCTCTCCAGCCCCACTGAACATGGATTTTTAAGGAGGTCCTGATCAGCTCAAAGGTGGTCAGTAAAGGACACTTGATGAAGCGATTGGAAAACTCAGCCATCAAAGCATCAGTAAGAGGAGCCACTCTGTTTAGAGAGGGGAAATGGTGGGTTGGGGGGACTTGGTCACAGTGGCTGGCTATGCAAAAAGCAGGATTCCTATAGAGGAGGATGTAGAGCTCTTCAACCTTGGGGAAATAAAAGAGAGAGTGGAAAGCTCTAGAAGTTGGGTTTTTCAGAAGGAGCCAGATGAGTTCTAGGGAAATAACTGCTATTCCAGTTTTGCTGCCTGGTTTTAGTGGGATCTCTCACCCTGGACACGGATGGTCACCTACCCATACAATGAAGCACTCATTGCTTTTCTGGCTACTGCAGAGCAGTGATTCTCAGGACGAGCTACCTGGTCAGCAGTAGCAGCAGCACCCCCACCTTGTTAAGAATGTTCTAATCTCAGGTGGCACCCCAGACCTAGTAAATCAACAAGTCCAAGCAAGGGCCTAGCATAGCAAGTCTTCAGCCTTCACCTGCATGCTGAAGTTTGGGGCAATGTTCTGGTTCACACCATGTGGTACTTTCTGTTGCTCAACACCTGTGACACTTAATTGGAATTCACAACCTGCAACCCTTCAGAAATCAGGGGCGAACTCTGGAATGAGTGTGGACTGAGGGGATGTGGCAGACTGCTTCAAACGCAGTGTAGCTGGTTTTGGTTGTGGGTTTTGTACCAATTCCTTTCCCTTTTGTGGGGGTAGTTATTATATTTTGTTTTCCAAGTAATATTGATTAAAAATATTTGCCTACCTGCTTTTACATCCACAGCTTAGCAGTCTTATTTGTATGACTTTAAAAGTTATAACACGAAATCTTTATATTAAGAATTGGGGGAAATGACTCCATTCAAAACCAAGCCTGCTATATTATCTACCTGCTTTTCTCCCTTTCCCTTTCTGAACCCCCAACCCAGCTTTTTCCATACTGTAAGGTGAAGGAAGATGGTTTAAGGGAGGATGGTAGGAGTTAGTCAGCTTCCAGTTACTGTAACAAGACACCTGAGATAATCATCTTATAAAGACAAAAGTCTGTTTTGATTCACTACTTCAGAGGTTTCAGCCTGTGACCACTGGCCTTATTGCATCTGAGCCTTTAGTGAGGTACTGTGTAGTAACAGCAGTGCTCTGCCAAACCGTTCACCTCACAGTCAGGACATGAGGAAGAGAAAAGGAAGAGGCCGGGTCTTACAGGGCCCTTCAAGAGCATATCTCCAATGACCTAATGGCCAAGTTCCACCTCTTAAATGTTCTGTCTCTCTCCAGTAGTGTTCTGCTGGGGAACAAGCCTTTAACATATAGGTCTTTGGGGGACATTTCAGATCCTAACTTGAACTGTGGCTGATGTGGATGCTCACTATTAGAATCAGATCATGCTGAGAAGTGTCTCCCTTTTGGCATCATAACTGCATGCCTCTATGAGTGATCCTGAAGTCCCTCAAAGGGATGCCTTGGGCATAAGCTCCTCTGTTCCTTTACTGCCCACACCCTTGTGAGGTTCCTCAAGCTAAGGATTGACTCACTTCTTTTTATTTTGAGATGTTCGGCCTTCTACATGTTAAGTAAGTGCTCTACCACTGAGCTATATCCCCTGCCTTTCAGTTAAGGCTAAGGTACGATAAGATGCAGTTCCCCACCCTGGATGATGGAGAGTCATGGCTGGGTTCCTCTGACCCCTTGCCCTCCTGGGACCTCCTGTGAGCATAAGCAGTTTCCTCCCTCTAGTGAAATGAGTCTTATCAAATCTGATCTGAGGCTGAGTCTTGACTTTCTGCCCTCAGTACACAGTTCAGTCTGCTAAATCCACCAAGGAAAAATCTTGAGGCCAGTGACTCATGGTGGCCTTCAAGCTTAAATAGGTAAGAAGCCTACACTGGTAGCCTGTCCAGCAGGAATGCAAATGGACGCTTCTTGGATCTTTCACTGTCAACAGGTGGAATCTTGAATTCTTCACAGAGAGAGCTCATTTCCCCCAGGGTACTTGTTTGATATAGGGAAATCAGTGATGCTCAGGAGAACATTTTTGAGTTCTCTCAAGACTGTTTCTCTCCCTATGAGCTCCATCCTTTCACCTTATGTTTGCTGCTAGCAAACCCAGCCCCTCTCCTCTGAATCTTATCTCTTCCAAACTTACCTTGGTCTTCTGGTTTGTCTCTTTACGTGTGGGGCCTAGGACTCTGAATCCTCCTTGCTTCAAAGCAAGGCTGCTAGAACCAAATCTGGTCCTGCACGTGTGGCCTGACCGGACCCAGGAACCACACATCCAGTTTTGACCTAGTGTCTTTTGACAGCTGCACAGCGTTGTCAAATTTTTTTTATTGACTTTATAGCCAACCACCAAGACTTCAGGTCACTTTAACATACATTGGTTTACATAAGCTCCATCTTCTGAAGTTGGTCTTTGTCCTTCCCAAGTTTGCTAGGCTTGTCATTACAAAGCACTGCAAACTGGATGGCCTGAACATGTGTTGCCTCACAGACCCAGAGACTCCAAGTCCAATATGGCGTTAGTGGAGTTGGTTTCCTCTGAGGGATATGATGGAGAAGTTTACTCAAGCTTCTGGTGTTTACTGGCAGTCTTTTGTGTTTCTTCACTTACAGAAACACCAATCTATTTCTGTCTTCATCACGACACTGAGTTTTCCCTGTGTGTGTGTGTGTGTGTGTGTGTGCATGCATGCGTGTATGTGTGTGTCTGTTTCCAAATTTCCCCTTTTTCTAAGGATGCCAATCATACTGGGTAGGGCCCCATCCTTCTCCAGTATGACTCCATATAATTACACCTACAGAAATCTTCCTTTCAAATAAGGTCACATTCTGCGGTGCAGAGGGCTAAAATGTTGATAGATGAGTGTTGTGGGGACTATAGCTCATCCTATAACTGGGCCATAGCCTTTTGGTGTCCTGCTTGAGGCTTGACATTTTCTCCTAATTCATTTGCTGTCATTTAAGTTTAGTCTATCTCCTCAGCTGATTGAGATCTTTTAGATCTTGTTTCTGGTGTCCAGAATTTCTGCTGTCGATCCTGGCTTTCGGTGCTTCCTGGGTATTGATCCAAGGCATTGATAAGATGTGAAGTGGGTTGGAGCCCTACAACAGGCTCCTCTCTCTCTAAGGCCAGTTGGAAAACACTTGGGATGGCGCAGCAGATCCATGTCCTGCTAACGCTCACCTTCCAGCTTCCTTTCTCAAGCTTGCACACATAATTTTATGAACAGCTTGTCGATGCCTTACTCAGGACCAGTGCTGTGGGTAAACCCCATCTCCCTTGTCTACAGCATGATGACCCTGTCAGTGAAGACATGAGCTCTGCCTGACAGATCTTTATTACAGAACCGCGCTGTCTGCCTGTGATCTCAGCGTCCGGTCCGAGTGCCCACTACTCTTCGTTTACAGTCTCCACAGGACTTTTTCTCAGGAGCACAGCAGCTTTTCTACTCTGTGGTTTGCAAAAAAATATACTAAGACTCCTTTTCTGGAAAAGAACCTGCAAGATCCTGTCAGGACTCCTGAGAGACACCCTCGCTGTTTGGAGCTTCATTTGCATGCTCCTTCCTCCCCGGGAGGAATATCTAGGCCAGGTGAGTGCGTTCAGAGGGACTGCGGCAGGGCCCCCAGCCCCTACCTGGCCCACCTGTGCCGGGACTGTCCCTACCCTCCTTCCTGTGGAGTTCCTCATGGATATGCCAAAGCAAAGGACAGCTCAGAGCCTTCTAGAGACGCTACCACCACATCCAGGGCCACCTTTTTCGCTCCCTTAGCAACCTTTCTGGCTACCCGCTGCTTTCCTCTCAGGCTCCTCCTGCTCTCTTTTCTCCTGCTCTGTGGGAGTTGAGCACCTACATGAAGTGTCTACTTGGGGCTGGATTGGGACAAGGAGGGGTGTTAGTGTGAAGGCCTCATGCTTTGCTGAGGAGACTGGAGCTTGGAGTACTTGGAAAAGCCCACAGAATGGTCATGCAAACCTGGGTTTGAGTCTCTGTTTGGCCGTTTATTCTTAAGGTGACTTTAGGCCGAATTAGTTCTCTCTCTCTCTCCTTTTGAGACAGAATCTCCTGTAGCCCCTACTGGCCTGGGACTCACTATGTAGACCAGGCTGGCCTAGATCTTAGAGATGCACCTGCCTCTGCACCACCACATCCATCTAGGAAAGTGTTCCTTTTTGTAAAGCAGCTCACCTGGAAAAGGGCCCGAGGCTCTCAATTCACCAGCCAGTATTTCTGTAGGGAGCTGCAGTCTGATGCATTTGGGGTGAGGGAGGCCATATCAGACAGGGCCTGATGTGAGGCACTAAGTGCTGGGACTGCATGGAGGCTGCTGGAAAGACAGCATGATTCTGAGAAAGGCCAGGAAGACTGAGCAGTTCCCAAAAGAGACAGAGAGTGAGGGTTTCCTCGTTTACTGAGAGCCCACACTGTAGCAGATCTCTTAAAAAGCTGTATTTTAGCTCATAAAAAACCCTAAGGGTAGATATGATTTTATTACTGCATCTTACAGATGGGGCTATTGAGACATGCTGAGCTATGGAGGTGTCGACTGTCAGTGACCTTGTGCTGGGTTTTCATGCCAAGTGCCTCAGCTTCCTAGCTCTTTCCTCTTTGTTTGATTGATGTGATTCTCTGCCTTCTTTTCTCACCATCCATCACATTGCCTGCCTCCTTGGCTCCATCATACAGGATTCTGTGTTGAAATCAATCCTCAGACCATCTTCTCCATGGACATGGGCTCATACTCTGCTCCTCTCTCAGAACCAGGACCCCTCAGGCCTCACTGACCCCCACATATGTCTGAGGGGAGGATTTAAGTTAGGCAGGAGCTCTTTCACATTGGGGTAAAGGGGTTGAAAGAAGGAGGGTGGTGTCCCTTCTTGGCTTCCGTAGCCCTAGAGTCAGGGAGAGGATGAGAGGGGAAGGCAGCAAGATGGCTACCGGTCGTGATTAACCCATGGCTTTAATTACACTTCACAGGCCTATCCTGCTGGGATTAACGATTGCTCAGAGATTGTTACTTTGGGCTAAATAACAAAAACTCCTTTCCTTGAGAGAGCTGACCTGAGGTTAAGGTGTGGTTAGAATGGGGAGGACATACTGACTTTTCTCTGTCCTGGTCATCTGAGGAGACCATTCTGACTGAGGAAGCTCTCTGTTGGTAGTTTGGTGTTGTGGCTGTCTCCAGAGGGCTGACTGGGGGGAATGGGGCAGGGGAACCAGAGGAAGAGGGCCGAGGAAGCCCTAGGCTGAACGAGTGCCTCCAGCTGCAGGGATTCATTCTGGAGAGATTTGCTTTATATTCCCAAATCATGGCTACCTTGTGTGAGAACCTACTGTGAGCCAGTCTCCCAGTTAAGTCCTCATGAAGGCCCCTAAGAGAGAGATGGGCTCCAGTTTATACCAGAGGAATAATACCTTGGAGAGGTAAAGTTCACCTAACAGGACTGGGGAGAGCACTCAGTCAGTAAGGTGTTCATCTCTTAAGCATGAGGACCCAAGTTCCATCCCTAGCACCCACAGAAAAATGCATGGCATAGGGGTACACACTTACAATTCTAGCATAGGGGAGGTGGAGACAAGAGGATCCCTGGGGCTCACTGGGCAGGCTGGAGCTCACTGGGCAGGCAGTCCAATGTAACTGGTGAGGTCAGTGAGAGATCACATCTCAAAAGAGGTAGATGTGTTTACTCAAAGTTGTCCTCTGTCCTATACACACACACACACACACACACACACACACACAAACATGTACATACATGTATAAACATACACATAGGCATATAAAAAAAGATCATCTAACACCCCTAATATTTACAAGAGAAAGTAGGATTTGAACCTAAGGTTCACTGATACAGGCCTTGCAAGGGAGCTGGGGACAGCCTGCAGGCTCAAGCTCCTAGAGAATAAGGTTAGAATGAGGTATTACACAGAGCTGAGAAATGCTCTTGTGATGGAGGGGAGGTTAGGATCTGGGAGATTCAAGAATTTCAGGGATGCAATGTGTTCCTGTGAGGTTTTGCTTAGAAACATTGCTACTGAGGGTCAGGGGGACTGGGGAGCTCTCTAGATCATTTTGTGTCCTCGGAAGCTTTCCTAGGAAACTACCCTTCCTTTCCATAGTAAATGCTTTTCCAGCCAGCACAGATCCAGTCTCTTTCCTCTACTACCCTGTTTCTCTGTTTTGTGTCTCTGACTCTTTCTTTCTTTCTTTCTTTCTTTCTTTCTTTCTTTCTTTCTTTCTTTCTTTCTTCTTTCTTTCTTTCTTTCTTTCTTTCTTTCTGCCTTTCACCCTCCAGGACTGGTTCCCAGGCTGTCCCTCCCCAGTGGTCTTCCTGGCGCAACATTCTTGGTTCCATCCTGAACCCTTTGGTAACCCTTCATGGCTTGTACCTGTCAGGAGGCCTGGGCACTCTTTCCAATGCAGATGTTAACCTTGAGTCAGACTTGGGGAAGGAGCTTCCTTCACACAAGGCCTAGGCCATCTGCGTCCTGTTTAAGCCTCAATTCCCAGAAGCCTTGAATTAAGGATTCTATGCTCTTGGACAAAATTCCAAACTCTGTACCTTCTTATATGCACAAGATCTGGAAGATCAGGTCTTCTACACAGATCCTGCATATATGTAGGCTTGCTCGTGTGTGACAGGAGAATGGAGCAGGATGACTGTACTGGATGTACCATGTGTCAGATATTTTCTCCGTAACAAGCTCCCTAACTTCCAGGGGACCATCCCACAGGATGCTGCCTCATCTTATAGATGGGAAAATTGAGGCTCCAGTGGTTATATCATTCAGATCTCACTCTGCCTCCTTGGCACGCTCTGAGGTGGCAGCTTTCATAAGAAGCTCGGCAGTTATGCGAAAGGGGCTTTCTTACTTGTGTTCAAGAATGGCCTGTCCATTTAACAGACACCCAGAACAAGTTGTCTGTCCCCAAATTCAAGGAAATGCCTGGACTCAGTGACAGAGCCCCATGGCTGTGCAGCCCAGATGCTCAGCCCAGTTCACACCCCACATTTGTTTGGGTTGAGGCTGCTAAGGAGGTTTCAAGAGATTCCCCATCTCAAAAGCTCTTGTACAAACCATCTTCACTGTAGGTTATGTGATGGTGAAAAGGAGAACCCTTTCAGATCTGACACAGCTTGTCAGATCCTTTAAGAGGGTGTGAAGTGGACAGTGGCTGGGCTTTAGATTGTTGCGTGGCCTGTATATGGGTACTGCATTCTTTGAGGCACCAGAAAAAAATCGGATGATCTCCTGTTGGGGTTTGTTCTGGAGAGACTCTTGTCAAAATTCCACCTGGTTTTAAATTCAAAACCTTGTAAAGTGACCATATTGTGGGTGTGGAAATGCTTTCAGGGACCCGAGGGCTCCCAGGGCTCAGAGCACGTGAGATCACACTTCACTTTGGGAGCTACCATAGGGAGGCCACAGTGGCTTTGATTGAGGCCAAGCCAGCTGCAACTTTGGCTTCAGGACCATGTTGGTCCTCCTAGCTGAGTGACGGTGGACATTGACAAGAGCTGGTGTGAGGAGGCGTCCACCACTGTCAGGGTTTGCTGGACAGCCCACAAGCTTCCAGCCTTCTCCTTGTCTGCTGATGGTATATACCTCAGAGTGAGAAGTGAGAAACAAGGGTCTCTGGTCTCAGTCATGTGGGGGGGGGGGCGCGGTGTTGGACTGTGAGGAGATGGGCTCATTTCTGTGTCAGGATTACTGCAGCCTCTAATAGCCCATGTGTGGGAAGGAGCCCATGTGGTGGGGGAAGAGGGTACTCCATATAAACACCACTGTTCATAGACTCAACCACCAGACCCAGCCTTCTCCAACTCTACCTCCCACTGACCAGATGTCTGACACACACTATTTGTTCTTATTTGTTCTTTTAGTCATATTCTGACTTGAGCATCCCCATATCCCGGGACTGCTGGATGCTGGAGAGACAGATGAATAAAGCACAGTTTTAGTCTTCTGTGTCCCTTTGCCTAGCCCATGGCTAGGCACAGAGGCCTCAGCCAGTGTGTATTAAGTTACTGTGCTAAGGTGCTAAGGCCACAGCACACCGGTTCCCACTAGCTGTGCATCGTCTTAATTCATGGCTAGAGCATGTTTCTCCCAAAGGCTCCCTGATTTTATACTTCCAGTGCAAGCCTCTGGATTTTAAGGTCACCTTGTGACTCTCAATTACCTGAAATAGAACAGGGACCGGGATCCTGTCCTGTCCTTTGTGGGGTAGCTATAGAACAGTATTTCTCCTCTCTCCTTCTCTTCCTCGTCCCCTCTGTTCTCTCCCTCCCACATGTGCGAATAGACAGAGTAAATCTGTAAATGCTTAATTGGAGAGGCCTGATGCAAA
The DNA here is from genome assembly GCA_035773235.1 of Eospalax fontanierii. Taxonomy (NCBI): domain Eukaryota; kingdom Metazoa; phylum Chordata; class Mammalia; order Rodentia; family Spalacidae; genus Eospalax; species Eospalax fontanierii. The sequence goes on along the minus strand of CM069534.1, from coordinate 62,772,419 downwards.
GGCTGAAGGAACACTGTGTACACTCTATGCTTACGTGCAATGTCCGCAGAACTGGCCAGGAAAGCTGGTAACTAGAACCTACAGAAAGAGTATAGACCCTTTCTCAGTCACAGCCCTCTCTACTTACTTCTTGCCCAGAGGGCGTACTTGCTTCTTGCCCAGAGGGAGGTGAGGAAGTCAGAAAGGAAGTAGAAGAGTCTCTAATGCTGCTCCCCAGTTAGTGGCTCAGGGGATGTGGCTGCACTTGATAGGGCTGGGTAAAAACTCCTTTCATCTCAGGCTGAAATGCTGAGCCTTGATTTCCTGCCAGCGGCTCTGTATGCAGATCAATTGCCCTGCCATGGGCCCACTGGCTCAGGTTTTCCGCAGCCTCATTGAAAACTGGGTAGCATTGATGGGGCTGGCTGTGCGAGGGAGCTCATGTTCCCTCTGCCCCGCAGCCCGAGCCACATCAGAGGTGCACCTGCAGTGGCATCAGGGTGCTTGTCCAAGTGCCTATACTTTGGTGACACCCAGTCCTGGGCAACTACATACCCCCCAACTCCTGCTGAAGTCTCTCTGTCCCCACCCTGGCACCAGAGGCCAAGACCCAGAGGAGACCCCTGACACATCCTAATGCTTCAATGGCCACCCTGCTCTTCCTCTTGCCTCTAAACAGGCCCATTCTGACCCTTCTCCATAAGCCCTTCTGGCCCGTGGAGGGCCACACTTCTCTTGTCTGCCAGGTTTTCCAAGGCATACTCTCCATCTGCTGAAGCTATACACCTGCTCCAAGTCTACACTGCTGACAACCACGTCGGAAAAGTCAAGCCTGGTTCTAGAGGTGGAAGTTGGTGCTTAACCTGTGAGAGGCCCAGGCTCAATTCCTAGCACCAAAAAGGAAGGAAGGGAGGGAGGGAAGAAGAGAAGGAGGGGGGGAGGGAGGGAAGGAGGGAGGAAAACTCAGTCCTTCCCCGCTTCCTTTATACCTTGTCTTTGTGATGTCCCCAACTCTTGGCTCTCTTTTAGTCTTATCCCATTTACACATCAGCTATGAAGCCATTGGTTCCCAGCCAAGCAGTGGCTCCTTCTGTGGAGTGCTGTCAAATACCTACTGCACGATGACAGGTACCAGCTGCTCCCCTAGTGCTTGGGCAGGGAAAGGACTGACAGGAAGCCCTGCTCCAGGGAGCTCATTCAGAGAAGGGAAGACAGGGTTAAGAGCAAACTCAACTGATAATACAATGAACACCATAAATCCTGTCAGTGTATAAGAACTTGATAGACACATGGTAAAATGTTGGCTTGGTCCGACCATTAGCATGAAAATCACTTGATATGCCCTAAGACAGAGAAGGAAATGGGAATTCCCACCTAGCCCTTACTTGCTTCCACTTATTAGTATTGGGCCCCATTTTGTTTCCTCTATTTTCCCCACAACTTTTGTTCTTCTTGGCATATTTAAGGTTTTAAAATTACATCTGTGTATATATGTATTTATTGTGTGTGTGTGTGCATGCAAATGTGCAGATGTACCACAGCGCATGTGTAGAGGTCAGAAGACAACACGCAGAAGTCAGTTCTCTCCATCCAGGGAGATGAACTCAAGTCCCAGGAATTGAACTCAAGTCACTTGGTAGCCGACATGTCTGCCAGCTTAACCTACTCTCCAGACTCTCCCTGGCATATTTTTATACACCTTTCCGAGTTCAGATATCATGAAATGTTATTTATAGATATTTCTATATGCATCTCACCTGATGAAGATTTATTCCCATTACATATAAATATCATGAGATTGTCATACCTAACAAAAAGGACATCAATTTGGGGAAGGGGTTATTTAACTCTATTGAATATAACAGGCTTGACTGACCAGATACTAGAAGCCCCTTGAGGATAAAGACCAGGATGTTGGGAAAAAAGTAGCGCTTGGGTGTAAGGCAAAGGATGATTGTGTGTCCAGCAATGCCTACAGGTCCTCCCAAAGCTCATTTAATTTGAGAGGAATGCTCATTTGTTTGACTCTCAAGTTTGTTACTGTTTAGAACCAGACCTTATGAAGTGAGATATTAACTTATAGGCTGATAAATTCCAAGGTTCCAAGCATACAACAATGGTGAGTTTTCCCTAAAAAGAGATACGGATGATTTCTGTGCCAAAGAAAACATCACAAGTTATGGTTTTATTGCCCCGAAGAATGCTGGCCAGCTCTGTCTCTGATTAACAGACTTATTTCTGCAAACTTTTCCCGAATGACTATCCAAACAAACCCTTAATTCTTCAAGTTCTCTTTCAAATCAGCTTCATCATTTTTTATTAGTGAGTTAAACTGATATACTCGCAGGGGAGCATTTTGAACATTACGCTTGAGAGTACTTCATACACATACACGACCTGTGTCTTTCCTAAGTCGGCTGCCTGACCTGGACTGTACATTTGTGGGACTAGGTTCAGACTTGATTTGTTCTCTATAAGGAAAGAGTCACAGTTTGGATGGAGAAGTGCCAAAAAAAATTGTCTCGGCTCTGCCTCCCCATGTCCCATCCTAAGGTATGAGGGGAAGGCTGGGCGTAGCAGAACTAGTCCCGGGAACTACATAGAGAGCCTTGACCTTCCTCTGCTCCTAGGAACCAGGTCCTGCCCAGGCCTGACACTCAGTGCGGGTTATGGGGGTAGGACAGGTTGGGGGGTAGGATGGGGCAGCGGGGCCAGAGAGAGAGAGAGAGAGAGAGAGGAGAGAGTGTGTAGGTGCTGGAGAGCAAGAAGGATGTGCCCAAGAGCACACACTGACTTGCCAATTTGTCCCCGTGCTTAGAGGTCAAGGGTAACGTTGTGGGAGTGATTTTTTATGTCTAAAAATCACCACCCTCTCGCTCCTTGTGCTCCTCTGGGTGGGAAGTTTTCTTTTATATCTTATTGCAATTATTCTATTATAGTTCAGGCCTGGGGATGCAGAGAGAGGCGGGGCTATCTGAAAATGCAGCTGGGACTGTGGTGGGAGGGCTTGTTTGTGGTGCAGAGCAGCTGCCCTTTTCATCTCTGAGAGGCAGTGTTTCTGTGCTGAGAGCCGGCTGGGGGAAGGGCAAGGTCTGCGCCAGAGAAGAGCAGAGCCGGAGCTGACTTTGGTTGGGGCGTCTTTGGGTTCCCAGGCCTTGTCTGCTCAGCAGAGATGGTCACAGCTTCCCTTTGTTTAAAGATATAGTAGCCATCATGGCCTTCTCAGCCTTCCAGGAACCTGGAGTTAGAGGCAAGTTGCCTCTAGGACCCTACCCCAAGTGGAGCATTGCGTCTTCAGTTTCCAGTCTCAGCCTTGGTACAGCACCATCACACCAAGCAAGCACCTTAACCGAATGTCAATAAAGGGAATTTTCCATTCTGGGTAAAGGTTGACTGTGTTCTATATTTTATTAAAATTGGCCTGGAACAGCTTTAATAACATCCTTTTCTATGGAGCTAGGATGACTTTTAAAGATCAGGGACTGGGAAGGTGACCCAAGTCTGTAAAGTGACTGCTGCATAAGCAGGAGACTCGGAGTTCAGACCTCTAGCACCTACATAATAAGCTGGCCATGGTGACACAAACCTGTAATTCCAGTTATTGGGAGGCAGAGACAGGAGGATTGCTGGGGCTTGCTGGTCAGCCAGTCTAGCCAGGTGGTGAACTCCAGATTCAGTGAGAGACACTCTGTCTCATAAAATAGGGTGAAGGGGATAGAGAGATGCCTCCGTGGTTAAGAATACTTGCCGCTCTTACAGAAGACCAGAGTTTGGTTTCTAGCACCCATATCAAGTGGTTTACAACTTCCTGTAACTCCAGCTTCAGGGCATCCAATGCCCTCTTCTGGCCTCTGCAGGCACACACACACACACACACACACACACACTCACACACACACACACACACATCGCACATATATGCATACATATATAGTCACACAAATAAAAATGTAAATAAAAGATCTCCAAAAAAAAAGGTGGAGAGTGATAGCTGATATCAGCCTCTGGCTTACACATGCACACATATACACATGCATGTGTACCTGACACATACACGTGGTCATGTAAAAATAGCTACCTAACCAATGGCAAGTTCTTATTAGTCTCAGGAGCACTGGAGGGTGACAGAAAAAAGCAGGCTTTCTTTTCCTCTCCTTGATCTTCTTCAGCCCATCATTCCGGCTCCTGCCAGTTACTTCCTCCTTCTTCATCTCCTCCCCTCACCCAGTCCATGCGCTACCCCCTGAACGTTCCTTAAGACACATTTACCAACACCAGACAGACACTGGAGACAGGAGGATGGGTACCACAGTTTCCCAGCTGCACCCAGTGTGCGGTGATCCTTTGTGAGTGGATGGCATTTTCTGGCTGATGGAACCATCACATTTGTTGTATGTTGGAGCCTTGAAAGAACTGGGACAATGAGCTCAAGTGAGCATTGTCCATCCCAGAAGCAGATGCTGAGGCTCAGAGGCTGCTGGACATCTCTAAAGTCACACTGACGCTGCTCAGGAACCAGGGGTGGGGGACACTTATGAGTAATGGTCAGACCTGTAACTCTTGTTACACAGAGACTGGGAACTGATGGAGAGAGGGTGTCAGTGATGTCGAGGCCTAGACTATAGCACCTGGGAGCCTCTGAGGGCAAGACTTGGGAGCCAGGGCTCCTTGGTGCCTATGTTTCAGGGTTGCGTGTTGCTTTCTCCCTCTCTGGAAAATGAAGAATACAAATTCCCACACCTCAGGCCAATCATCCTTTTGTTTCTGGGACAGCTGCTGTCCTCTCCCAAGAACTCCTGTGTCCTAATTCATTCTCTCTTCTCATATGTCTGACACTTAACATCAGCCAACTGCAAAGAGAAGAGTTAGGGCTAAACATGAAGTGAACAGCTCTTTAAAGATGGAGTCAGGATGGCATGGGGAATCAATTGCACAAGGGACCCATGAAGTGGAAATGGGCACAAGTCCATTTACTACTTAGCAGCGTCCTGACTCAGTGGAGCCATGCCTGCGTTCCAGCTTCCCTAGGGTCTCAGATGCTCCTGGGGATGGGGTCAGATGGAAGAGTTCTCCTGATAAGCTGAGGATGGGAAGGGAAATGGTGTGGTCTGACTAGCAGGTGAGTGATGCTCTTGGGTAAGACAGGCACTTGATAGAGAGGCTGTGTCAGGTTCTGGAGACAGAACTGTGCTTGTCCCTTAAATAAGTGAATCTCTTTTTTTTTGTCCTGACATTGCACACTGGTTTTCCTAAAGGCAAAGAGGGACAAAAGAGATGGCTCTTACTGTCCCTTGAGGCCCTGTCTTTCCCATCCAGAGAGCTTTTCCTAAGGAGTATTCTGGATCCTCAGGTAGGCAGTGCAGTGTTCGGTAGGGTAGATCATCAGATTTACTAGATTTACTTAAATAAAAGACAGACTGCTGGTCGTACCCATGACATTTGGGTCTGTGAGATCTAGATGGGGCTAGGAGTCTGTTCGGAAACAGCAGCTCTGTAATACAAATACCTACTATTCGTGTGGCATCGGTAATCAGCTGCTCACATCCAGAAAGGAGGTGCAATCAAATTCCCCTCACAGGAAGGAGCCTGTGGAGAAGCCAGCTGTGACATATCGTTGCCCTAGGTGGAACATATCTGTAGTCTGCACACCAAATTCCAGTTCTCGGGAGAGGCTAGGCTAGGTCATTCCAGATTTTGAAGTTGTCTAACTAGTCTGGATTTACCCCTCTAAGCAACAACACTTTAACAATGTGAGCCACTGTGTTTTGTAGTTCTTTATACAATATATTACATGTGTCCCTGCCTTCTTAAACAGAGGAATGCCAGCATAAATGTAACCTTTTCTCGATGTCCCAAGGGGATGTTAGAAAACTTTAATTAATGTACTAGGCTATAATTCAGTGAGGCGAATGGGACAATTTGCTTATACCAAATGGCCCCCTGAGGTTTGGGGGTTTTGTGCCTGCTGTTTCACAGTTTTCTAACTGTGCTTCCTGCTGATGGATGTCCCTTTTTTACTAGATATGGTGTACCTGATTAAAGCCAATTTATCTATGGATTTAGAAAATGGATAACTAGGGCCAGAAAGATGACTCAGTGGGTAAAAATGCTGTGCAAGTCTGACCATCTGAGTTTGATCCCTGGAACCCACATTGAAAAGCCAGATGTGGTAGTGTGCATCTGTAATCCCAAACTCCTATATCAAGATGAGAATTGAAGACATGATAATTATCCTAAAGCTTGTGGGCAGGCTATCTTAGAACATTACAGCATAGCAGCAGAAACAAGACCATGTCCTAAAAAGGTAGAAGGAAAGAACTAATTCCCAGAAGCTGTCCTTGACCTTCACACATGTGCCATGGCACATGCCTGTGTCCCCCAATTCACAAATAAATAAATGTTTAAAGTAAATGGATAACTGACATTTTACAAATATTTATGATTTTTATTTATGTGTATGAGTGTGTTGCCTACATGTATGTAAGAGCACCTGTGTCATGCAATGCCCATGGAGAACAGAAGAGGGTGTTGGATCCCCTGGAACTGGAGTTAAGATGGTTGCTAGCTGCCATGTGGATGCTGGGAATTGAACCTGGGTCTTCTACAAGAACAGCCAGTACTCTTAACCACTGAGCCATCTCTCCAGTTCCTTGACCTTTTTATAAGTAGATATGACAAAGCTTGTGATTAACTTCTCTCACCTATGCCATTCCAAATGCAGTGAGCTTTAGGACTGTCCTCCATCTAAGCAGATTAAGGGCTATCCTCTGTTTTACTTGACCAGAAATTAGTTTATAAATTAACAGGACATTATTTTGACTAATGAGATTTGAAGAGAGATTTCTGATAAATTTCGTGGAAAGTTCTTCTCTGGTAACAGAATCACAAAAGTCACTCTCCAGGTAGATGGAAATCAGGCAGGGTGCCCTGATTGCTCTTGGCAGCCAAATCATAGCTTCGAGAGCTTTCTGTGGGAAGAGGCCTACTGGGGACAACAAAATGGCAGGATGTGGAATTTAACAGCTGGCAGAGGGAAGCAAGGGAGAACGGATCTGCAAGCATTTGTCTAGCCTCCGAACTCCTCTTGTGAATTATTCTATCTGTGCTGGCTTAAGCTGCTTTGCATAGAATTGGGTTTTTGGTTACTTCTAAGGATAAATACCAAATGAATGGATCAATGGTGAGCCTGTTGTGGGTGAAGCCTGAGGCTTTGTTTTCTGTGCTTTGTTACTCTTGGTTTCTCAGAGATTTGGTTTTATGTTTGTTGGGGGGGTTGTGTATGTGCACCCATGTTGAGACCAATACCTCTCTACCTTATGTTTTGAGACAAAGTCTATCACTGAACCTGAAGTTTGTCTGATGGGCAAGAGTGGTTGGCCAGCAAGCTGCAGGGATTCTCCTGTCTCTATTCTCCAGTGCTGGGGTTACGGAAACATGCGCCACCACACTCGGCTTTTACATAGCCGCTGGTGATCCAGACTCAGGTCCTCATGCCTATACATCAAGCGCTTTGTGGACTGAGCTATCTCCCCAGTCCCTGGTTTTGTTTTTTGATCTTGAAGTGGGGCTTACCTCCTCATGAGATTTTCCAGGTGGATAGTGGCTCCTCCTCACTGTAGCTCACAGTCCTTTTCCCAGTACTCAGAACTCTCCGGAAAGCCACAGAACAGCAGATTAATCTGAGTTCAGCCATCCGCATGCAGCTGCAGTTGTGCCTTTTCCTGATTCGCTTGCTGCTTTTTACCAAGCAGGTTTATTGGAATGTTAAAGATGCACCACAAGCTATCAACGTAAGTAGTAGTCTCTTGGGTGCTGGGGATTGCGCTCCCTGGCCAGTCTCTCTACCACCAGGATGAGGGTGGCAGGTGCCAGCTCTTTTTGCTTGGTTTTGTTGTAGATAGTGCTTTGCAGCTTACAGAGTGCCACTTGGTCTTCACGTCAGGAAATAGGGTTTGGGTTATTATCATTTTACAGATAAAGGACCAAAGATCATTGGATTTACATGAAGTTTAATTTCATAACTGGTTCCTCACACATTTAATTTTGGGATGACATCTGAAACATCTTCTTTTGGAATAAATAATTCTGTGTTCAAAAAGAAGCCCTTCTTTTAATGCTTCTAAAACAAGTTCCCCAATGCTTTCTGAGAGACATAAACAACTTCCTCTGGTCCACCTGCTTCGGGTCAGGGCATCAGGAGGCCCCTTGGACTTGGGCTGCCTCTGCCTCCCACTCACTACCCCATCCTCCTCTGAGGAATTGCATTTGCCATCAGGTTACAGCTCTTGAGGATTCACAGCTTGAGCTTCTCACTTAGCTAATTGGTGCTTGTTCTTCCAATCAGGTGGAAGCAGGAGTTTGCCTGTGTCTGCTATGGCAAGCTTTGCAGCTAAAAATGAACTGTGAAGCCTGGGGGTTTCTTTCTTCAGATGTGTCCACATGATGGTTAGCTGCACAGCGGGACTCCGAGCAGGGCTGCTTCTGAGGGGCATTCTCCTGTCTCTGTCAAGAATGTAAAGAGCTCCGTGGGAATACCATGTACTGGATTAATCGAAGAGTTAACAGGGAGCCCTCCTTGCATTCCCTGTTTGTGATATCTGTGCACCTGACCCCAGCACACTGCTCCAAGCAGAGCTCTTAAGTTGCCTCTTCCCTGGCTCTCGCCCCTTTGCCCTATAGGCTTGACTGATTTACACTTTCCTTCCCTTGGATAGCTCTGTCCCTATGCCTCTCTAAGGGCACGCTGAGCTGAACAGTCCATTTAGAATCCTACACCTTTGATTATCAGCCTGATCTCTCTCCCTCCTGACCCCTGCCACTTTAAGACATGTATAGAAATTATTGTGTAGAGCACTTATTTCAACATTGTTCTGAAAATGGCACTGCATGTATATTTGTCTCCTGGAGGGCAAGGATTATGGTTTATATTGCTTTTATAGAATACATAGCATCTAGCATTCAACATGTATAGCATTTTAGAATTATTATGAGTTTGTTACCCAGTAAATACTTGAGGAATGTCATCACTGCTTTCTCTGTACTTTGTGGATTCTCTGTGCTTATTCCTGCCACCAAGTACCTTGCCTGGCTACTCACTGTGAAAGCTGAATGCAGGCACGTGTTGTCAGACCAGGGCTTTTAAGGGAATGAGTGGGTGTAGATTTCAGCTTACACTGCCTATGTTAGGAATACATTGTATTTTTGGTCATTGGGAATTCTGAAGGGAGAGAAATGGGAAAGAAGAGCTGGAAGGAGTGGGGTTGGCGTAGCTGAGTGTGCAGGGAGAGAAAGGTTTGAAGGCTCCTCTACAGGCCTGCACTTAGCACATCGGATGATGGATTGGAGGGGTTTCCCCATGCAGAGGACAGGGGCTCTCCTAGGTCAAGTGTGGCTCTGTGAGTTTTCTGTGGCTGTTAGCCAAGGTTTAAAAACATGGTGGGGAGTAATTTATTCTCCAAAGTCCATGAATTTTGGTTCTCTGACTTCTTTCTCATTTTCTCTATGGAATTCCGATTGTTGTCCAGCTCTGCAAAAATCCCAATCCTCAGAGGTTCTGAGCTGTGGCCAGTTTGTCCCTCCCACCAAGTGAAAGACGTGGAAGTGTGGGGGTGTCCGAGGGCTGAGATGAGGTGAGCCCTGCATTCAGTTACCTAAGATCTCCCTTGTAAATATGTATTATTTATTATATATTTATTCTTGTATATGAATGTATTGCCTGCATGTATGTAAGTGCGCCCATGGCGTGCCATGCCTGCGGAGGTCAGAGGAGGGCATCGGGTTCCCATAGAACTGGAGTTACTGACAGTTGTTAGCCACCATGTAGGTGCTGGGAATCGAACCCGGTCCTCTACAAGAGCAGCCAGTGCTCTTAACCTCCGAGACAGCTCTCCAGCTCCCTGATCACCTTTCTGAACCTCAGTTATCCAAGATTCTCACTTTTCCCCTCCCCCGAGTACTGTCTTTTCCCCCTTCCCTGCGATAGCTCAGTATCCTGAAACTTGAGAGGCATTTGAGCACAAAATATACCCTGCTTCTCTCAGGCATATGCCCACTGGTCTGGCCAGCTCATTTCTAGTTGGCTAGTCCTACAAGCCTCAGTGTGTCAGTGTGCCATTCTGTCCTTGTTTCCCACCTTGGACATTCTCTTCTACCACCTCTTACTTAAACTGTATGGGAAAGTTATCAGAACCAAAATGGAGTCACTTTTGTCAAACTCTAACCAAGCAATACATGAGTAAAAAAAACTAGGAAGCTATGAAGGAATCTCATATACATAAGAGATAATAAGAAAGGGTCACAGAAGCACTGCCAGAGCCATAGAACCTTGTGGAAAGGCCAGTGCCACACTACGCAAAGAATGTTCCTACAAGGACAACTGTTTAATAACTGTGCAGCCTGGACTGCTGCCACCCTTTCCATTGATCCCGAACAACCTTGATTTTAATCCTTGCAGCCAATGATTGTTTCAAAATATTTTACATAATCTTCCTCATTTTACTTCTTAACCCCCCGCCCCACTTCAACCTCTTTGAATACACAGTTTCCCATGGCGAGCATGTTTCCATTAGCATGCTTTTTCCAAAGAGACTTCTTCCATCTTTTGAGACTCTATTTGTTATTTAGTTTGAGGTAAATAAGGTAACAGGAGACCTTTAGTTATTATAGGTTTGCTGGCCAGGAATGCGTTGTATATTGGGAAGGCCATCCCTTGGAAAGGGCCATCTGCTGCCCTGTTGAGAGACAGATACCTCAGTAGCCCAGGCGAATGACAGACTTGACGGTGGGGAGTAGGGGTGGTCAGGGTAGGGCTCAATCTGGGGCTTCCTGCTGTCTGCATCATGGTCCCTCTCAGTTCCTAGCCTCTGTGAACTCTCACATGGTTGAATCTGTAGGATGTGTAAAGCACTTGGGACAACACCTGCTGTATGCTAAGAGCTCTAAAAGCATTTTGTTTTGTTTTAAGATTTCACTTTATTATTTAAATTTTTAACATTTACTTATTGGTTTATTTATGTGTGTATAATCAATTCAGGAATTGATTCTCTCCTTCCACCATGTGGGTTCTGGGGATCAAACTCAGGTGAAACTTGTCCCAGCAAACACTTGCCTCATGAATAAGAAGCCCCTTGCCAAGGGACTGAGATTCTCAGTCCAGGGTCCCCAAGCCCAGCCACTGTGCACGCCTGCCCTTCCTAGCCTCTGCTTTCAACCCAGCCTCCCCCTTCTCCCTCCCCATTAGATACCCTGGGCATCTGCTCAGCCGCCCCTTTCATTAGGAGTCTGATTTCTTCCTCTGTCCCCAGAGCTGGTGAGTATGTTTGCTGCTTTCTTTTTAAGGACCTCTTTCAGACATGGTACTTATTCCAGAGATCCTGCTTCAAGGTGCCCAGTTTGGGGGCCAAGAGCCTGCATGCCACCTGATGCTGGTGGTCTCCCTAGAGACAACCACAGCTAACTCCACAGACCCTGCCTGGCTGCTCTTCTCCAGAGAGGGGAAGGTGAGGACTTGCTACCCTCATCTCCTGGAACCCTGAGACCTATTAGCATGTTCCAAATGTCCACTATCTGGCTCAGGTATACCTGTCATCTTCCTTGGTGGATTCCTAAAAATTTGCTTAAAATTCCACTCTTAAATTTTCTCGCATGTCTCAACCTAGAATGACTCCTTTGGATAGTGAGAGGCAATAGAAAGTGAAGGGTGCCATTGCCTATGGGCTGGACTCTATGAGCCTCTGTTGTAGGTTTCAAATCCAGGTTCCATTGCCAGTTGCTGTGTGACCTTGGCTGAGTCACTTACCCTGTCCTGGCTTCACTTTCCTAGTTTGTAACATGAGGGGTTGGACAGGTATAGGGTTTCCTCTCTTCTGTAAAAGTCTGTTAAGTCTGTGGGCCTATTTAATTGTGCTGACAGCTTTAGAACAGCTAATTAATGAGAGTTTAGTGGGAACACAATTAAGTGATAATGAAGGTCTCAGAAGAACATCTCTCCACTTCTGGTAATGAGTTGAGCCCATGAGACTTGGAGTGTGTTTTCACCAAACGGAGCCCCTCAGGAGAGGAATGAAGTGCCGTGGGCACCTACCTGGGGACTAAAGGAAGCCAGGATCAGAAGCAAAGTCACATGCTAGAAGAAACAAGGTTGATGACTGTCCTACGCTACAAGGAGTCCAATCCAGGGGTTAGGAGTCGTGGGGGTGGAACGGCAGTTCAGCAGGGTCATGGGGGTGGAACGGCAGTTCAGCAGGGTCGCAGGCCTGGAAGATGCTCACTCTGCCTTAGTCATCTTTCCACCCACACTGCTTGTTCTGCGCCTTCTACCCAGTAAGACAGCTAAGCCTGAAAGAGCCTCTCTCTGTGTCCTCTGTCTCTGTCTCTGTCTGTCTATCTCTCTCTCTTTCTCTCTCTCTGCATTCATGCTACTTGGATTGAACCTAGGGCCTTGCTCATGGTAGGCAAGTGCTCTACCACTGAACCACATCTCATTTCTTCTTACATTTCATTTTGACACAGACGCTCACCAGGTTGCCCAGTTTGACCTTGAACTCACTCGTGTAGCCCAAGCTAGCCTTGAGTTTTCTATCCTCCTGCCTTAGCCTTCTAAATAGCTGGGATTATAGGTCTGTACCATTAGGCCAGACTTGAAACTTTCTGCTCCATTTCAGGATGAGAAACAGAGGCTGGAAACAGTGCCCGGCCAGAGTCAAAGGTGCTCATAAGAGATAGACTATGATTCATCTGGGCTTCTGAATCCCAAAACTCAGGTCCTTTCTACTCTCTCTCTAGCTGCTCCAGTCTGATAGGCCACCCCAAACTCCACGGGACTGACTTGTGGTCAAGCATCCTTCTTGTTCAAAGCATTCTTTGGGGGTTTGGAAAGTTACTGTGGGCCGTGATTTTGTAGGATGGGCCCCTAAAGTGGAGAAGATGGAGTCGGGATAGGAAGAATGGGGTGCCCACTTTGTGGTCAGAGGCTCCCAGGAAGGCTCTTGTAAGGTTCTCAGAGTCCACTAGACAGATCGAGGACTGGCTGGTGATGGCAGCATAGCCAGCATGATAGCAGGTCCTGGTGCTTGCTGACTGCCCTGAGGTTGCATCAAGAGGAATATGTCCTAAAGCGAGGGCGTGAGGTGAGCCTAGAGACAGGAGCGCTCTGTCCTGGAAGACAGCGATGAAAAGCACAGAGGAAGAGGAAGGAGCTCGGTCTGCTGGGTGTGGGGAGGGCAGGGTCTCCTGCTCCAGTGTCAGAAGCCCTGAGCCCGTGTACTCCTCAAAGACTCTCAAAGGCAGCTGGAACTTGGGCTCCAGGAACCCAAAACCTTGACCTTCCCCTTCTCTGGGAAATGGGGCATATGCATTATGTGTTATGTGGAAATGCTGCGTCTCTGCTGCAGAGGGAGGAGGAGGAAGCATTTGTCTGGGTCCTGCCCTAGAAATGCTTCAAGTAATAAAATCAGGATGGTTTAAGAAATTCATTACCCCTCTGGGCTTCCCACAGCCACTGTGAGCCCTGAAGGAAACTGGGGAGAGGCCTAGGGACTGGCTAGGTCTGGGGCCTGGGACTCTTCACCCATACAGCAGAGGGTGAGGTGACTTCTAGGTCCCACCAGCTCTGAAAGACAGAGGGGAGTGAGGAGGTTGAGGGGAGCCGAAGACAATCAGGACAGTTCCTCAGCTGATCCCCTACTCAGGTGACTAATTTATGGCAAGTTGCCATCAGAACCAACCACCATACTTGGGCTTCTAGTTCTTAAAGACTTCCTCAATGCGTCAACTTACATTAGAGGGTTGAGAAAACTGGTGTAAGGGGGTGTGTATTAGTTATTTTTCTCATTACCGTGACAAAATAGCTGACAAACACAGCTTAAGGAAGGAAGGGTTTATTTGGCTTACAGTTTGAGGGTGCAAACCATCATGGTGGGGAAGTCATGGTGTCAGGAGCATGAGACAGCTGGACACATTGCACTGCAGTCAGGAAGCAGAGAGACATCAATGCTAGTGCTCGTCTTCCTTTCTCCTTCTTATTCAGTCCAGGACCCCAGTTTGTGGGATGGTGCCGCCCACGTTCAGGGATCATCTTCCCTGGTTTGTTAGACCTTTCTAGAAACACCCTCACAGGCCACCAAGAGGCACATTTCCATGGTGTTCTACATCCTATCAGGTTGACCATAAAGATTAAGTATCACAGAGGCCTGGAAAAGTCCTATAAGAGAACCCCAGACCGAAGAAAGAAAGGATGAGAAAGTAACGAGAGGAAAGTCTGGGTGGAGAATATTCTGGAAAGCTTAGCTGGGGCCTGTAGTCCTGAGAGGTCTGGCCTCACAGTCCCTCTTTGTGTGCTCGTGCCTGGATCCCCATTTTGGCATGAGGTAAGGCCAAGGTGGGGCGGCACAGGGCCGGGGTCAGGGCAGCCAGCTCCCCTGGCAGGCTAGATTTATGATTTGGCTGAGCTCGAGAGAGAGAGAGCCTGCAGCCTCCCAAGGCATGAAAAGCAGCTCACTGTTTCCTGGAGGAGCCTTGGTGCCAAAGGCGGGGGCATCCATCTGGCCTCACTGTGTAGTACATTTGTCACCCTGGAGCCCAGGACCTGGCTGGCCTCCCTTCTGCCTTCTGAAGCCACTGAGGACAGTTCCGTTCTTCAGCAGCCCCTGCTTTGGGATCCGCAGCCCCAGCAGGTGCTGCGAATTGGGGTGTGGGGGTGGGGCTGCGCCCTCCCTGAAGGCCCTCCAACTTGTGCCCATCCAAGCTGAGCTCTCCTTGGAATGAGAAGTCTGGTGTCAGAAGGGTAACGCCTTCAGAGGCGGGTAGTGCTGTGGTTTCTTCCTGTGTCCTGAGGAGCTTCAAACTATTCTGACGGCTGCGGAAGGAGGCTGAGCATCCTGGGTGACACTTGCCATAACGCTTGGTCTTATGCAGTGTTGGGGGTTAAACCCAGGGCTTTGTGCATGCTAGGCAACCACCCTGCCAACTGAGCTGCACCCTTCATTCTTCCTTTCTGCTTTTCGGTGGCCTCCTAGGAGGTCCCCTTCCCATGGTAGCAGCCACATATGGGCTCCAGCATTTCCTGAGATACTCAGATTCCCATTCTTCATGTAGCAAAATTGAGCACAGATGTAACACCTCACTCAGGGTCATGCACTAAGTGTACAGTGCGGTTCTGCCTGGTCCCTGAGCCTGTACAGTCCCCTGGTACCCAAATGGCTGATCTATCTCAAGACCCTTAGATCTGGAATGGCACAGTTACTGATGATCTGTCCTTGGAGCACTCATCCCAATATCAAACGCCTCACCCTGGCTACTTCCATGAGTGTGTCTCTTCACAAATCCATCAACACTAACCAAGCATGGCTGGGAACTGGAGGAAAGACAGGCAGGAGCTGCTGATTTCAATGCCAAGAAGGACTAGTAGACCATGTCCTGAGGCATCACAGCCACTTCCAAAGAAGAAGGGAAATGCTAAAGCCACAGATGGAGTCCTGGACATCTCTGCAGTGACCAAGTGGCCAATATATGAGGCAGGGTGGAGGTGCTCAGTGGCTAGTCTCATAGAAGGCTTCTACTTACTTGTGGCCGGGGTGGGGTGGGAGTAGATCCCGGGACACTGAGCCAGGCCGGTGCATTCCACCACTGCTTCTGGTCCAGCTAAAGGTGGAGTATTTCTGAGATAAGCTACTCCACAAAGATAAATCATCTTTAACCACCCCGAGGCTGCCTTTGAAGAAACTCAGAAGAGGCCAGCCAGGGGGTGTCCAGGGCTGACAGGTGGGAGAACAGTCCAGGCTCTGGT
Organism: Eospalax fontanierii; assembly: GCA_035773235.1. Taxonomy (NCBI): domain Eukaryota; kingdom Metazoa; phylum Chordata; class Mammalia; order Rodentia; family Spalacidae; genus Eospalax; species Eospalax fontanierii. Next base: position 62,756,656 of record CM069534.1, on the reverse strand, counting down.
GATTGGTGTGTCAGCATTCGGTTTTGAGAGTAGTTTGCAGCTCTTTTCTCTGGTGCTGGGAGTGAGGCTGGATGGTACACGGGACAAGCTGTTCAGGGCTGGCTGCCGCTCTGTGCCTTGCTTGCCCTGTGGCTGGGCTCATCCAGCCCAAGGTGAACTGCCAGGCAGGATGGAGATGTTTTCTTGCTGGAGTCTACTTGAGTGCAGTAGCCTGCGTTGATTTTACAGGGCCTCCTTCTCCCTCTGAGAGCAGTAGAAGGCATCCTGGTCCCTTATCTGCCCCTCCCAAGGGACCTAGGAGCCTGCATAACTGGAGCCCTGGTCTGGCCCAGGCTTTGTGCTGGAATCTTGAGCTCTGCCATTGGGGGTGGATGGCCAGCCAGCTAATGGTGCTGGTGTGCTCAGGACCGATTCTCCTGTCTGCCATTTCGTTTCTCCACACTGCATCTGAGCTGCCTGTGGTATTTGTACAGATGTCCCTTCTTGCTTTTGTAGGCTATGCCCATGTGAGTCACAGCTGACAGGCTCTGAGGCTCCTTTTACTGGATCTGACTTGACCTTGTGCTAGCTAGACCAGAGGAGATCTAGAGGGGCGGGCTTGCATGAGGCAAAGAGGTGAGGTGTTGGGGAATAGAGACTGCAGGTGTTTTTCTAAGTAGTAAAGATCCTGGAAGGGGAAGCTTCTTGTACAGCTTCCTTCTCCTGGTTGTGTAAAAATGTATTTTCAGAATGCACGAAGAGCCTGGAGAGGTGTCTCAGCAGTTAAGAGCACTAGCTGTTTTTATAGAGGACCTGGGTTTGATTACCAGCACTCACATGGCCACTACAACCATCTGTAACTCCCGGTCCAGGAGGTATAGCACCCTCTTCTGGCCTCTGTAGGCATTGCATGACACAGGTGTACTTACATACATGCAGGCAATATACTCACACACAAAAAATAAAAATAATAAATAAAATATTTTAAAGAGTGTGTGGAGGGATAGAATCTCCAAAGTACCTGTGATTCACAGGTCCTCTAGGTGTCAGTGCCATTGTGGACCTTTACCATGGGACCACTGCTAGTTGAAAAAGTAAAAGTAGAGGGTTATTTGCCACTTTCTTTACCTGGTCATGTGGCTCTCCACCCTCCCGCCATGAATGCCAGAACTGCCTTGGAGCCATTGAGAAGGTCTCTGAAACCCTTCGCTTGCGCTCTCAGGAGGCCCCAACCACTGACCCCTAACCTCTGACCCCAGAGATCCTGGATGGTCAAGTTGCCATCAACACTGCCAACAGTGTTAAGTCTCACCTTGAATGCGTATAAAATGAGACGAGACTGGGGCGAGGGGTGAGGCTAAAGCCCTGGGACCTGGGGACCCTCGGGTACAGTGCTGTCTCCTGCTTCCATCCTTGATGGGGCAGTTGTTTTCAGGCTGAGCTGCCTCTGGGCATTTGGCTGTGTCCGAGGTGTCTAGATGCTGAGTGAGGTGGGACTTCCTGTGCCCCTCCGCCTTCCTACCTTTTACCTTCATGGTGCTAGGAAGACAGGCTTTCTAGCTTTCTGTATGTGCCTGTGACCCCATCTTCTGTGTATTGTGATTGTACAGGCTTTGCTTGCATCGCTGGAAGTTTCACATGATGAGTGTTTTGGACAAGATAACCTTTGAGGTCCCACTGGGAACATCTCCAGCCTTCCAGAGTATTGTTGAGGGGTCAGTTCTGCAGTGTACCCTGACCCCCATCCCAATATATCTCAATCCTCCTGTCTGAAAATCTGAGACAGGGCTGGAGGACTGTCATTTTGGCTCCCTCCCTCAAAGACTCCTTGCATTTCAGCACTCATGGCACAGAGGAGATGGCTGTGTTGTGGGCAGTTTCTCCAAGCCACGGCTATAATTGGAGATGGATGGATCTTGGCGGAAGAGGACAGGCTCTATGACTTACAGGAGGTCTAACAACATTCTTGGCCTCTATGTACTAGATGCCAATAGCATTTTGATTTGTGACAACAAAACTGACTCCTGACATCACCAAATGACCTCCCGAGGCAAAATTACCCCAATTGAGAATGGTTGGCCTAGATTAGCCCAGCATCCATTTTCCCCTGGACTTTCAGGTGGCCTTGGGTCTCATGATACTAGGTCTATTTAGGACCTGGGCTGGTAAAGCAGATATCTGGGCTCTGGGCTCATGTGCTCCTGCTCATGATCACATCTAGTCTAGACTAAAGAGTTGTTTAATCCTCCCTGGTGGTTATGAGCCTGCAGACTTCCCAGTGGAAATGTGGAGGAGAGTTGCCAGATGCTGGCTGGCATCCTCCATCTGTGAGGTGTGAAGTCTGGCAAGGAAAATCCCATTGCCGACTATCCACTGTTCCTGCCTGTCACTTTCCAGAAACCAAAGTTACATCAAGAGCTCTGGATTTTTGTGGTCTCTAGAGCTGTGTAAATGATGTAGAGCCTGCTTGCAGTTTGCTGAGTGAGCCAAGCATCCTGTTATGCACCAATAAAGAAGTAAACCAATTGAGCCAGGCATAATGGAATATAACTATAATCCTAGCACCTGGTAGGCAGAGACAGGAAGATCAGGAGTTTAGTGCTAGATTTAGCTACACAGTGAATTCAGAGCAAGCCTGGGCTACATGAGACTCTATCTCAACAAAGAAGAGGAAGGGAGAAAAGGAGAAGGAAGAGGAGGAGTTGGAGGAAGAAAAAGAAGAGGCGGAGGAAAAGGAGGAGAAGGAGGAAGAGGGGGAGGAGGGGGAAATTGAAAGGTTTTTGTGCCCTGCTTGGATTGTCTTATCCTTTCAGGCTTCTGAGAAGAGTAAGCAAGGGACAAAGAAGAATCCTGAGTCTCCTGTGTTACCCCTGCAGGCTCATGATGGTCTTGTTCCTCATCAATCCAGGAGGGCTCCGTGGAGGAGACATTTCAGATCCTGTAATGTGGTGTACAGGAAGCAATGTGTTATGTGCTCATGTACATTCCAGCTCACTGTGAAGTGCTTGGATCCTTCTTTCATCTGACAGTGAGTTGGAGGAACAGGAATAGAAGCTCAGGAGTACCCTCCCCCTTTTCCCATGCTCTCATCTACCACGCTAAAGTTTGTCTGCATAGTTGAAAGGCGGTCTCCGTTCCCTCATGGCACAGAGAAGGGACTTACAGGCAGCCCTGTATTGCAGAAAATTTATGGCCAAATTCTGATTTGTGGAATGGAGCTGAGAGGTGCTTCAGGTGCCACAAAACAGCAAATCATCTGCTAATCAGCCTGCTGGGTCTTCCTGATGCCTGTAGGATCCACTTGGGACACATTTGATTGCAATGATGCCTGATTCTGGCAGGTGAGTTTATATCCCCTAAACAAACAGCATCTAAAGAGCAGAGAGGAGAGGAGATGGGGTAGTGCTTCCTAGAGTGTAGTCACTCCAGACAAGCACAGCATGCTGTGTATAGCCTATGCCTAACTATACAGAACCTATTCACCAGCAGCTATCTGGGAGCCTCTGTCTCCCCTTTCTCTGGCTTTGCCCTCTCTCAGGGAGCTGCTTTCCTCTAGATAGCTTGATGGGCACAGGAACAAGGGAGAGATATCTCACCAGATGGGCAGATATGGGACAGTAAACAGCTCCGTTACTTGCAGATTTTCAGCCTCTGGGGATGGGATGCACTGAGATTTGTAGATCCCTGGCCCAGGGACAGAGCTGGCTTCCATTTGTGCTGCAAGTTGTTATGGGCTGAACTTTGTGACTTCCAGGACTCACATGAGACTCACTCAGGGTAGAACAAGGACCAAGAGGTCTTCCAGAGTCCCAGAGGTTTCATGTGCTCCCACAGAGGGTAGAGTTTATGTCTGGAGACTAGACACGGAACCAGGAAGCCCTCCCAGAACCCTGGTGGGCCAGTCCAGGGACCACCCAGGTTCTAAGCCAGGACAGCGTCTCTATGGCCACTGTGCACACTGTGCAACTCTGTGCATGACCTATTCTCCTACAAATGAGCCTGAGTGACAGGAGCAGCAGACCTCGAACTCCTAGTCCTTCCTGGTTCCAGCAGGGCAGGTCTTTGTGGCTGCTGGGAGGCAGTGGAGACACTGAATCTTTCATGTAAAACTGGATGGGACTGAGAAATCATGGGGTGAGTCAAAGGAGCAGTCCGAACACGTTCTGGTCAGATGCTAAAGGATTTCTTCCTCAAGTGGAACAGGGAGAGGGATGTGGGAGGCTGTGGGCGTTATGGAACAGAGGGACTCCAGCCCATATTGTGCCAGTTGGTAACAGAGGCCCGCTGTCTTCCCCAGCCAGGGGGCCTTAGGCCCAAAGCTTGCATAGATACGATTCCTCTTAGAGAGTACTGACAGCAGGGTCTGCTTCCTGGTGAGCAGGGAGTTGTATTCATTGCTGAATTCATTTCTTTCTCCAGCTCACAGTGAGTACTTACCAGCCCTGTGATGAGCCATCCTCCTTCCTGTACCCCAAAATGAAGGAAGAAGATAGGCCCTGGGAGACATGTACCTTTTTATTCAAGCCAGATGAGGCAAAGATAAATTGGTTTTCTGGCTCTTCTCCAAACAGAGATTTCTGGGCACCACCCCAAGGTGGGTGGATAACAGATGTGGGGTCAAGTCACAGCTGGAAGCAACAGTTCCCAAACTGTCAGGACCTACCAGGTCCTTTGGAGGCTTGTTAATCTCAGCCCCAAAAAGGCCCATTGCCTGCATTCTCTTCTCTGGGTTAATTGCTTTCTCTAATCTGTTCACTCTCCTCTTCTTCCTCTTCTACCTGCCCAACTTTGGGGTGAACTTCTCCTCAGTTTCCTTTGGGACCCCCCAGTGGACCCAGAGGAAGCTTGACTTTAACTGGGGTTTGTCCTTGCTGCTCCTCCTCACCTCTGTACTGGAGTTTCATGCTGGAACTAGGAGGCACACTTAGCTGTCCCAGGGAAAGAAGCTACCAAAACCTGGTTCTGCTATCAAAGTCCTATCACGTCAGTTTCTTCATGTATAAAATAAAGTATTTTCTAGAACAACTGTCTCACAGTGAGGTCCATGGATCAGCCACAATTGTGTTGGGGACTTGTTTGAAATTCCAGGGTTGTACTGGTCATGAGGGTGTATGCCTTTAAGTCCAGTACTCTGGAGGTAGAGGCAGGTGACTCTCTGTGAGATTGAGTCCAGCCTGCTCTGCATAGTGAGTTCCAGGCTAGCTGGGGCCTCAGGGAGATCCTGTCTCAAATAAATAGATAATTAAATCAATTAATTAATTAAAAACAAGAAGGGAAGGAATGAAGAAAAAAGAAAACTTTCATTGTTGAACCAGGAGCGGTGGTTTGTGGAATTCTAGTCCTTGGGTGACTGAGATAGGAAAATTGCCATGAATTGGAGGATACCTGGAGCTACATAGTAAAACCCTGTCTTAAAAAAAAAAAAAATGGAAGAAATTTAAAAAGAAACTCTGGAGTCAAGACCCAGCAAGTGGTGCTGCTGCATGTGTCTGGATGACATGTGCCTCTGATGATGTGGGTACAGGTCTGGTTGGAGGACCTCTGGGGTCCCCTTCCAATTGCAGTCTCATTGTGCTTCTCATCCTTTTCCAGCTTGCAAGAACAGGTGACTTGCAAGAAATACAGCGACTGCATTCTGGACCACTGACAATTATCTTAAGGGGGTCATTAAATTCTCAAAATCTCTCACACACGAAACCTACCATTTAGCCCCCCTGGCTTTGCTTAGAAAAGAGTCAAGCTTGTTTATATCTCGTCTAGTCCTTTTCAGAGAAGGCACTGAGGTGGTCCTGCAGTCAAGTGAGCAATTTGCAGCACCCAACACGCACAGCCACCTGAAAACTGTGCGTCCTTGCAGGGTGTAGTAGTATAAACACTCCTGGCCTTTCAGTGCCTCTGGTGGGAGTTGCACAGGGGATTTTCATACCGCCTAGCCTGGGTCCCCAGAGACGCAGAATGCCCTAACATCCCTCTCCTGCTGCTGGCATTTAGCCCATCGCTGGGTTAATTCAAGCAATACTAATAACCGGTTTGCAGGGAGAAGACCTCTTGCAGACCCCTAAATCCTACTCTCTGGGGTGCTGATAACAGGCTAAGAATCCTGTCTGGCCCCCCACAGCCATTCAAACAGTGTGCACAATTCAGTGCGGCTGGATTCTACAAAGACTCCAAAAGAAACAGAACCTTTGTCCCGGCTCCCTGAGAACTGGCATCCAGGAGGAGACAGGGCTATGATTTCAGTGTTCAGAAGGGTTTCCTCTCTCCGGCATCCCCCTCCCTCCTCCGCCAGATCTTATGCCTCCTGAGTCCTCACTACTCTCTCTCCTCCCTTCCGTGTTAGGTGGTGGGCAACAGTCTCCTGCAGGTCGTCAAATGCCAACCCATCTGGCTCTATGGGGTCAGGCACCCCATCTCCTTTTCGGCTTGTTCTGTGAGGGCCTGGGCCCCAGTGGAGACCTCTCCCGGCCTCTGTGCGGTCGCCAAGGAGCCCGCGAGAAATGCAGCGTGAGAAAGCAGCCTCCCCGCCCTTCCCCCACTGTGCTCTTCTTGCCCATGTCTCCCACCCACTCAGCTCCTTGAGGCCTGGCCTGCTCCCTCGCTGCCCTCCCAAACTCATGTTTTATGCAGGAACATCCCCATTCTCATGGAAAGTGAAGCAAAGTTTGGGAAAGAATGTCAAACTGCCTTTGGAGAGGGTGGAGCGAATGAAGGGTTAGAGGGCTAACCTCAGTTGAGAGCTTTTCCTGGCTGAGTGGATGCCCCTCTCGTGTGTGTGTGTGTGTGTGTGTGTATGTGTGTGTGTGTGTGTGTGTGTGTGTGTGTGTGTGTATGTGTGGTGTGTGTGTGTGTGGTATGTGCGTGTGTATGTTTGTGTGTGTGTGTGGTGTACGTGTGTGTATGTGTGTATGTGTGGTATGTGTGTGTGTTTCTTCCACAACCATTTGTTTTGCTGGAAAGGGCGGGGATGACAAGACTTACTCCCGTCCTCTACACATCCCTCAGGAGTCTGTCTGGACTCCCGCACCCATCCTGCCTCTCTTCCTTCTAGGAGACTCCAGAAGGACCTTATGTGGGATTTAAACATTCTCTGCAATTTGGGATGCACACAGAAAAGAAGACACATGCTTATGTTTTTCAAATATTAGAAGGAAAAATGAAAAAAAAATATGACTTTGGTCTGGGAGATTTTCACAAGCTCAGGTGTCCCTATGTTTTGAAACATGAAAGTGGTTGTATATAATAGATTCAAAACTTAAAATTACTGTAGTTAGCTATGTCAAATTGCATGTTACAGTGTGCTCTGCTAATAATTCCAAGTTTCCTGTTATAAAGCACCTGTCCTTTCAGAAGCCTTCTGTCCCCTCTCTTCTGACAGTTTGTAAAAAGTGGCCAAAAGTTTGAGGAGAAGAATCCACCTGTAGCTCACTCAGAGTAAGACAAAAGACAGCATTATGTTTTCTGGACTCCGTGTTTGGTGAGAACAGAAAAGCGCTTATAGTTGGACCAGGGATTGTGAAAAGGAGAGAGAAACCTTTAAATCTTGTTGAACACAGTTTGCTCTGTAGAACTTTATCTAATCAGACTCATTCTCTTAGCCCTCACCTCGAGTCATTTTTGGTTCTTCTAACATTTCAATTTTTATCCTCTTCTCAGTTGTAGAAATGGAGGATTTGCTTACACAGAGGCAAGCTTCTCTCTCTTCTCACGTGTTAATTTATTCCTTGATTTGTAGCATGTTTTTCCAAGTGTGGTCCCTGTGTCTTTCACATGTGGTGGAAATCTGCGGGGTAGAATGGAACCCTATAGTAATGTGCTCTCTGTACTGGGGGTCAGTTTGAGACACCCCCAGCTTTCTCCAAACCCAAACCGTTGTCTACAGTATTGAATGGTTGGGCATTTGGGGACTTGGCGATGGAGCTTGCAGGTGGGACTGGAAGGTGTGATCTATCAAATGCGTGGCCATCATTCCTTTCTTCACTCTCCACTGACCCCTCAGCCCTAGATCCAGTACTTTCATAACAACGTCAATGGCTGAGGACAAAAATTTTGCCATGTTTTTTCATTGAGGTAATTCATTTTACTTTCTTCTATACTTATAAGTGGAAATGTACTTGGATTCCCAGGAACAATTGATTTTTCTGTAGGTCATTTAGAAGGAATGTCAAGCAAGTTGCATCCTTATATGCAGACAGGAAGATTGATGGAGCTTGTCTAACTTTAAATCTTATGGCGTGCTCTTTAGAAATGGTTTGGGCACATCCAAACACCCTATCTTAAGCTTGTTATTCACTCTAAAAAAATGTTTTAGAATCTAGAAATGTATTGGAAATCACATCTTTCCAAGAAGTCTTTGGGGCCGAACAGAGGGGGAGTTTCTTGTGTCCCTCGTGTGTTTTTCCTTATTTCAGTCTTGTCCCTGGGGAATCCAATGCCTGGCAAATTTAGAATAAAATCTACTTTCCACTGTCTTCCTCAGTGGCTTCCTTTGTCATTATTCTTGAAGAAAAATCTTGGTGATGTGCCTAGAATTCCGCCCCAAGTTTATGTTGGAGCAGAGGAGCCCAAAAGATCCAGAGGGAAAGAGAGCAAAGAGACCCAGATGTGGGCCCCAAACCACGGATGAAAACCAAGAGATGTGGCCAGGTTGGCAGTGGGTTGTTTGATAAGTGACAAAGTAGGAGGACTTTTGTGGCAAGCTTAGGCCTGAAGACAATGACCAACCTCTCCTGGCCACAATGGGAGTCACTGGGGCTAGACTTCTTCATTAGTCATGGGATGGGAAGGTTGAGCTCGTAAAGGATGGTCTACCTAGAGCCTTTGGACCAGGTCTCCAGCTCCCAGCCCTGGGAGTTGGTCTTCCATGAATGGATTTTAGGGCCACTTGGGAGGGTCAGTGAAAGAGAAGAAGAGAAAGAACGCTGACTGGAGGATTGTGGACAAACACGAAGGAGGGAGGAGGTCCCCTTTCAGTCTTGCTAGCTGTTTGTTTGGTGCTCTACATCTCAGACCCAACTATGAGGCTGATGAATTAATTTCCTACCAAAGCCAAACTGGGGGACCTGCCCTCGCTACTCTGTCCTTCCTTTTTCTTCTCTGCGTCCATAGTATATTAATGGAGAGTCAAGAGAACCGTTTATTAAGTAGTTCCTAGGTGCTAGGCTCAGGGAATGGCCTGGCTACAGCTCCTGTCTGACTTTAGGGTTGCTTTGGTAACATCAGGAGCCTCCGGCCTCTAGTGAGGCCTACAGAACTCCAGCTCGCCTCACTTCATCACCGGTTTACTATGAAAGGCAATCTCAGGCCAAATCCTGTGTGTCTACATGTATTGATTAGTAAGCCAGCACAACATAGCCATATAACCCTTGTCCAGGAAACTCACAGAAGTCCCAACTCTCTGTTCTTTCATGAGCCCCAGCAGGAGCTGGCCTAAAAGGTTCCCTTGACCATGGGCTATAGGCTTTGGTGGACCATGTAGTGCCGGCTTCTGAACCTTAGGGGAGGCACTAAAGGAGTAGGGTTGTCACCCCAAAGAGCTCCACAGAGAAGGGAGCTTAAAGATGACACAAGTGAATGGCTTCTTTCTTTCTTCCCTCCTTCCTTCCTTCCTTCCTTCCTTCCTTCCTTCCTTCCTTCCTTCCTTCCTTCCTTCCCCTCTCTCTCTCTCTCTCTCTCTCTCTCTCTCTCTCTCTCTTTCTCTTTCCTTTTTTTTCTGCCTTTTTGAAGCAGGGTCTCCCAGTAGCCACAGCTAGTCTGGAACTTTCTATGAAGACCAGACTGGCCTTAATCTCACAGTGATCTTCCTGCCTCTGGTTCCTGGTACTGGGATTAAAGGCATGTACTGCCATGTCCCGCTTTTCTTTCCCTTTTTAAAAATTGAGATATTGTAAGGCCAAGAAAGAAAGCCATCCAAAGTAGGTGTTGTAGCAATGGAGTATATGAGAGATTAGGCTCCTTTCACCAACACCCAGGTCATGTCAAGAGAGAGATTTCTGGCAGCTAGTTCTAGAAGTTTCTCCGATCTCTTATCTCCATATCTTTCTACCCGAAGGATGCTTGACTTCTCAGTGTGTCTTCTTTAAAATTAGTTAATTTTTATTTTATGTGTAAAAATGTTTTGCCTGCAGTACAGGTCGAGGCCAGAAAAGGGAATCAGATCACCTGGAACGGGAGTTACAGTTGGTTGTTAGGTACCATGTGGGTGCTAGGAACAGAACCTGGGTCCTCTTCAAGAGCAGCCAGTGCTCTTAACTGCTAAGCCATCTTTTCAGTCCTTTCTGTGTGTCTTTGGAGGTTGTTTTGTTTATCTTGATGATTTACTATACTGAGGAAGTAGTGCTTGAGCTTTCTGAGCTCAGAACAACACATAGCACATTGCACCTGCAACAGAAAAGACTGAAGTTAGACTCCAAGAAGAATTTTTAGCATTTGAGAAGACTAGAAACAGTGACCTAGAGACAGAAAGGAAAACCGAAAGGAACCCACCATAGCCTTGATCTGACTTAGGTGTGGCTTTAGTTGTGCTAGAAAACTGCCTTCCAAGTATGAGTCTGGACGCACAGCTGAGGGGTCTGTGGTTGGGTGTGGGTGGACACCGTGGTCACTTCACCCTGCAGCAGCCCTGCCTGGCCAGCTCTGGCCTGCCTGTGCCCCTATCCCCTCATTCCACGCTGGAGGCACGCTCTTGCTGCCGAAGCCTTTAATCCTGCCTGAGCCGCTCAGAGAGAGTGATTCTCCACAGAGAAAATGACCGGCTGGTGGACAGGCCTGGGATCTGAGCCCACCCCATTCCCGGGTGACCAGGGCAGCCGAACAAACACACTCTGGCTCTAGGCCCAAGAGACATCAGGCAAGGTGCCTGGAGGAAATGGGGCAGTGGAATAAGAGGAAAGTGAATGGTCTCCCCGCTTTCTTTCCATTCAGTGTGTGGTTTCTATGGGGCTGCAAGTGTGTTTACAGGCAGCAGACCTGGAGTGCGGGGTTCTGGGGACCTGGGCTGCAGGGACAAGAAAGGAAAGGCTGGGCAGGGAGGGAGAAGACTGGGGCACTTGAAAAAACCAAATAAAAAGTTGGCTGTTGAATGCTTTTTGCCAACCATAGTCAATTCTTAATTGCCCTCATAATGGGAGGCAGCAGTGGCAAGAATGATTCAAGGCAGCAAGTAATCCCAAACCGTTTAAATGACATGATTTCTAAAAGAGAGAAGGAGATTTTCCTTCCTAATGATGTCTGGCTCAGGCTCATGTTCAATGAGGGAAGTATTAACAGTGAGCTCCCTGGGGATCAGGGCTTATTTAACATGTTTATAAATTATTTAGGGTTCACATTTCCTGATTTTGGAACAGGCGCTGGGAGGGAGGCTGTTAGTTCTCTCGGGGACTGGGTGCTCCCTGGAGGAGATCCCTGAGAGGGGAATAGAGGAGATGCAGGTATCAGACTGAGCAGCTGTGGCTTGAAGGAGGGGTAGGAAGTCTAGGTACTCAGTGTCTGACTGTGGCTAGAACAAGGTCTGGATCTCTGCTCTAAAGTATCACATGACTCCCAGCCTCCCCTGAATTAAGTGTACCCAGCATCCCTGCAGTAGGGTTCCTGCCATTCATCTATTAGTCCAGCCATGATCCGGGACACCTGACATACTCCAGGACCAAGGCAAAGCACTTAGAAGTGCACCCAGTCTTCTGACTTGAACGTCTATTCATCTCTGTCACACTGGATCCTGGCTGACACCCAGAATCTGTCCCGCTCTTGCCTCTGTCTTTGGAATGTGACTCCTACACTGTCTCCTATCTGTGGTTGGATTCTGTGGATCTCCAGTGATCCCTCTCCTGGGAACCTTCCCTAGTCACAAAGCACTCTGTCTGTTAGAGTGCCAGTGGCTGTGAGCCTCTTGTGGCTCAAGTCAAGCTCTGCTGTGTGATAGTCAAGGTGTTCCTCTCTCCTTTCGCCCAGATGTCCCCACGAGCTGCTCTCAGAGCCCCGGACATAGCCTCTCCATGGTGTGTACCATCCGGGTGCTGGTTCAGAAGAAGAATGGTAGCCTCCTCTGACAAAGGTGTCTCAAGTGAGATCTAACTATCAGAGTAGGTCTGGTATGGTGGTTCACACCTGTAATACCAGTACTTGGGAAGTAAAGCAAGAAGATTCAAGGCCAGTCTGGGCCACTTAGCAAGATCTTGTCTCAAAAACCACAACAGTAATGCTAATCGTGATGATAATAATGATTTGGTGGTTCATGCTACAACATGGATGAATCTTGAGGAAATTATGCTAAGTGAAATAAGGCTGTCACAAAATGACACGTATTCAGGATATCTTCAATATGAGGAACCTAGAGCAGTCACCATGAGAGACATAGAATGCTTCTCAGGAGCTGGGGAAGTAGAGATTGGGAGTTACTCTTGAATGGGCATAGAGATTCAGCTAGAAAAAAACCAAAAATGTGTAGAGATAGATGGTGACAGTAACACAGCAATACAAATGTGTTAAAAGCCACTGAACTATGCTTATGAAGATAATGAAATGGTCAGTTTTGTGTTCTATATATTTTACCATAATAAAAGCAGTAACAATAATTTGGGCCATTGCCCTGCCTCTGGAAATAACACTGCCGGTCCGAATGATGGGCCTTGATCCTGGTCTTGAAACTGTGTGGGGGTTGGTTACAGTCGCTTCTGCCCAGCCCGAAGTCTTCACCCCACTCCCAAAACTGGAGAAAGCATCCATGGGCCTTGAAGTCCACACTACGTAAATCACTCTGGGCTTGAGATAGACTTTGTGTCATGAGTCAAAGATTGACTTAAGAAGAAAATGGGGAGACGTAGAAAAAAGGGGGACTGGAGACATATCTCAGTGGGTAAAGCACTTTCTTTCCAAGCATGAGGACCTAAGTTTAAATCCCCAGAACCCATGGAAAGCCAGGCACAGTAGTGTGTATCTGTTATCTTGTTTGAGATGGGAGGCAGAGACAGGAGAAACCCTAGGAACACACAGGCCAGTTAGCCTGGTATAGGCATTAGTGAACAACAAAAAGATTCTGTCTCAAACAAGATGCAAGGCGAGGACTGATCCCAGAGGTTGTCCTCTGACCTCCACATGAAGGAATACATGCTGTTAGTGTAAAAAAATAAATTCAAAGTAACAGAACATGCCTGCCCGCCCCCCACACTTGGAGACAGCTCTAGTCACCTGACAGGCTCCATCTGACAGGATCACAGACACCCATGGCATAGCCCAGCATCCCTGACCACCCGTTATGGCTCACAGCCCACGAATGTTTCCACACCCTCCCTGAATCCATTCCTATATTTAGCTTATGGCAGCTCTGGGGGTTACAAGTTCCATGTAAGTTGACTACCTGCTGTGTAAATAGCACTTACTTTTACTTGTGCTAATGCTGCTGCTTTAAGGCTGCCTTTTGCTGGCTTCCAGAACTACCCCTCCCCCCTGTTCTGATTCCAGGCACTTGCAGATCAAAGCCACATGTCCTTCAGCCCCGGTCTCAACAGGGACAGCAGGATTCACAATTGGAATGTCTCTCTCATGTTTCCTTGCTGACTGGAATCAGGATTTTTCTCTCTTGCTCCCAAAAGACAATCCTTTAAAGAAAGAAATAGACCATGCAGACAGTCTGGGGAGAACCAGGTACCATGTTGTTTCCAGTATCCTTACTGACTATGTGGCTGTTCAGTTTGGGGAACCCAGAGGGTGAAGCCAAAGCCTTCAAGGGAACATTTCCAACAATGTTCTAAGCATATGGGGTTATATCAGAGCATTCCTGGCTCCTAACCGTGATTGACTTTACCTGTTTTCATCTAAATGTGTGGCCTTACACATACAGGGTGCAAGAAGCTGACATTGCAGGTGTTGTTTGTTTGCTTATTTCTCACGCATAACCGCTGACCTGGTATGTCATCACTTGGAAGGTTTTGATGTCATCCCCTATTTTCTACTGGACTCTGCGATTGACTTCTTCCATCCTAAAAAGATTAAAACTCAGTGTTGGGGATGCACGTAGCATAGCATGTATGTGGAAGTCAAAGGACAACTTGCAGGAGTCAGTTCTCTCCTCCCACTATATGGGTCCTGAGGATCAAACTCAGACCCTCAGACTGAGAGGGAGGCACGTTTACCTCCTCGGCCATCTCGCCATCTCACTGGCCCTGCTCTGTTGCTTTGACTGCGGTTTTCTCCTTGGTGTACCTGTGTCACTTTGTCCTTGGAGTGGTGGACGTCTCCGCTCACGCCCTCTACATGTAGCCTCTCAAAGACCCGAGGACTTGGGTTCTCCCCACCCCGACTCCTATTCCATTTAATCTCATTGTTCATCTTCCAGGCTCTGGAGCCTGGTCCTCTATCCTTTCTTTTCATGGTGTTCTCACAGCCTGATCTCTGAAGACCCTGCCCAGAGGCCATACAATCCCTTGAAGGGGCAGGCTGAGGAAGATTGGACAGCAGCTGGGTGCGACTGGGTGAAGAGAGTCAGGGAATGTTTGAAGTCACACGGGAGGGGTGGGTGCTTCGGACAGACAGAGCTGCTTTGAGGCTGCCTTTTGCTGGCATATACATACATATACACACAGAGCTCAGGACAGACACAGCAGCAGGTGTCAGGGGCCTGAGAAAAGAGCTACCTGCTTTCTCTCCTTCCTTGACCATCCCCTTTCACTCAGCTGAGCAGAACACACATTCACTGAGCACCTATTATTCTGTATCGGTGCTAAAAATCAACTGGTCCTGCAGGAAACTTGCTCTCCTGGCCTCTTCCCTATAGAGGACCTGGGTGGATTGTCACCACCCTTCCTGGAGGAGGCCTCTGTCCCTGCTGACCTTGTGTCTTTCCAGGTGATTCATAATACTGGTGCTGGAAGATAGACCCAGCCAACCACTACGTTTCTGGCTGAACCAGCCCCCTTCCGCTCCCAGCTGGTTACCCAGCAGCTGTCAGGTTAGGGGTGGGTTCCTAACTTTGAACTGTGGTCCACAGGAGTCCATTAAAAAACAAACTGTGTCATAACAGCCTCCTACTGCCCAGAATCGATTTGCTTGCTTTCTGGAGGTGCTGGGATGCTGTGTGGGTCCCCACAGACCTGTGCCCCACCTCCCCAGCCAGCCTTGTGCATTTAGCTGCTGGCTTCCTTTCCCCAGCTGAGTGAGGTCTTCTTTTCAGAGGCAATGGAGTGCACATGGATTCCTGAGCCATGATATCATCGGTGTGTGAGCGGCAGAGCACGTTCACCCGTCCACCCCGTCCACCCACCGACTTACACCGAGGGATGCCTGGGGTCTGGCTGGGGCTGGGGCTGGTTCAGGGGGGTTGTCCTTTGGATTCCTGCCAGGGTTGGTACAGGCACAAGTCTTGCCCTCCACCTGAGTTCTGATTGCTGTATCTGTAAACTCAGTTGCAGATCCTCACTGGCCATCACTCTGCCTACATCAGAGTCCCAGGAACACAGTCTGGCAGGAGGAGACCTTACTGTTTGGTCTTCTACCTCCAGCATTCCTTAAGTGTTCACCAACTGCATGGCTTCCTAACGACGCCCATGGAGCCCTCAGATTGGAAACATCTGGAGTGATGGAAAGAGCTGGCTTCCGGGCACCGAGCCAGACTTGAGGCATCAGAATCTCAGGGTAGGGGTGGGGTTCTGCATTTTAATTAGTTCTCCCAAGTGATAACTTTTGGCCCTGAATGTTTGAGACATGCTGACTGTCATTGTTCATTTTATGTGTCAACTTAGCTGGGCCACAGTGCCTAGATATTTGGTCAAACATTATTCTGGTTGTTTCTGCAAGAGTGTTTTCTTTTCTTTTCTTTTCCCTTTTGGATTGGATTCAACACTTAAGTCCTAGGAGCACGAGTGGATGTTTGGGTTGGACAGTGGTCACTGTCACGCAGCCCTGGCTCTTCTCTGGGTCCCAACCCTGCTGCCCATGGTAAGACAGGACTTAGTCCCAGGATTGTCAGACTTAGTAAGTACAAATGTAGTATGTCCACTTATATTTGGGTTTCAGATATATGATGAAAATTATTTCAGTGTAAGTATATCTCGTGTGATAGTTGGGATGTACTTAACACTAAAGAAATTGTCATTTATCTGTGATTCACTTGCTCTGCAGCGTGGATTCAGGGATTGCCTCCCAGAGCTCCAGAAGTCCTTTACAAAGGGCTTTCTCAAATGTGGTCTCATTCCATCCTTGTGTGGATGGGATGGGAAGCCAATGTAGGCACCGACATCATCACCATCACCATCATCAGCATCCCCTTTGCACAGCGGGATCTGAGGTTTGAAGGTTGTCAGAGTTTCCCAGCTGGGATCAGAGCAGCCCTGGCTGTACTGTGTAACCACCTGGAGGGCTTTTAAATCACTCACATGTTTGTCTGATGTGTATGATGTCTGCAACCTACTTTGAAATGCATCAAAAACTAAAATGGATGAATGCACGGGTAGAGGGATGATGGATAGATACATGATAGAGGAAACGTAGCAAAATGTTGATGATAGAATCTAGGTGGTGAGTATACAGGCATTCACTGTGCAATCTTCTAACTGCTTTGTGGGTTTAGAGATATTCCTAATAAAATATTAGAAGGGAGAAGGAAAAATATGCCGAAAAGCAAAAGAACTTGGATGTACAAGAAGCTCCTCAGTCAGCCAGTTAAATCTAAATCTCTATGGGTCAGGCTGTGGCAGCCATATTTTTTCAGCTGCCCAGGTGATCTGATTAAGCTTGCGGTCACTGTATACCCACTGCCACCTGTAGGGTACAGATACCTCTCATCAGTGATCCCCCAAATGAGAATGAGTGATGGTTAAGATGGATTCTGTGACTGCTCCTCCCCCCCCCCAGACTTCCAGACACATTAGGCCTGGGGGTGGAGCTAATTTGCATTTTAAACAGTTGCCAGGGGAATACAGATGTTGCTGGTCTTAGGACCATGCTTTGTAGAGAGCTGTTCACCCAAGCTGGGAGCAGAGAAGCCACATATTGTACCTCACATCTGATTGAGGAGCAGAACAGATTTAAAGAGGGGCTGGCATCTGTCACGGCCTTAAGGGATAGAGGTTTTGTTGGAGGAAGACCGTTTTAGTTGAGTAGTTAGATTTGGTTGCAATGGGGGCCTGAGGATGGAGCAGGATGGTCATAAAGGAGGCAGGAGAGGTAGCTTGTGCCAGATGGAAAGGGCCTTGATATGGAGGGTATTTGGATTTGATGATGTAGGCAGTGGGGAGCTGATGGGGGTTTTTCAGCAGCAGAATAATGTGACTGAATTGTCACTAGATTGTTGTCCTGGCAGCTCTGTGTGGGATGGAATGGAAAGGAGAGAGGAACGATAGGAAGTGTACTTAGGAGGCTATTGTGATCGTCTAGAGTGAGAGATGGAAGGTCCACATAATCAAAACACTAATAATGATGATAAAATAATGGCTGACATTTATTGAGTGCTTTCTGGATGCCAGACAGTGCTATGTGCTTTTGCAAACATTCTCTTTTAATCTTTGAAACTGCCCTGTGTGGTCTTATAAATGAGGAAACTAACTCAGAGACGTTAAGGGATTAGTCAGGCTAGATTTGCACCCAGTGCAGCAGGTGTCCTGTGAGCGTGTCCAGTGGTGATCCAAGCTGAGTCTGGACAGGGAGGGTGGTGGGGAGAAGGAGGCCAGGAGGCTCTTCCTTTGATCTCTGCATGCTTAGACAGGCATGGGTCGCCCTGGTTAAGGGCTCATGTCCTTTCTTGCCACTTGCGCAGTGAGCATCTATCCTTTGCTTCTCCACTCACCCACAACGGCAGTGGCTGCATTCACACAGGCAGGGGCTAGCAAAGCTGCCCTCCATCCATCCCACCCTAGCTGGAGCCTTCTCTCCACTGCTCCTGTTGCATTCCCCAAGGTTGCCTGTGTGCCACACTTGCAGTCACTTGGTTAAAGTTTCCAAGAAGACACGACATGGTTTCCTTCCCTCATTCCGTGCCCCTGCCATCCCGGGTGCCAAGCACAGGCCATTTCAGTCTTCTTCCTCAGGACTCTCACATCACAGACATTCCTTCAGCAATCTTGCCGAAGGCTACTTTGTCCCTAGGCTGTTCCACAAGGGCAAAGGAGAGCTGGGTAAGCCATAGACACAGGCCTGCATACAGTGAGCCTGTTTATTATTATTATAACTGGACTCCATGAATGTGGTACCTAAAGGGCCTTGGCACCAACAGTCAGGTTAAAAGAGAGACATTCATCAAGCACTGGGAAGGCTTTGTCAGCCCTTGACCATCTTCCTGTCTCTAAGAAGGGCTGCTTTGACAACTGGTCAGAAAGAACCCGCTGTGCTTCTCTTAAATCCCGGTGCTCTGTTTCCATCCTCTGGCCCTGGCCTCAGCTCCCTGTTCTGCTCTTACTAAGCTCCACAGCCTGCTCACCTTCTAGACACTGACCACCTGATATGTTCTTGGGCTAGAGCTTGGTCCAGTGCTCATTTGTGTGTTCAGGGGTATGCTTGAGACAGTGATAGGCACAGTTCCTGCCTGACCTTCACTCAAACCTGTCTCCTACTTAACTGTATGGGACAGAAGGGATATCACAAACCAGGGGCCTGGGCTGGGAGCCATTCCCAGAAAGACTGCTTGCTGAGGCTGGACAATGGGCAGAGCTGGGCTGTGTTCTTGCTCCCAGCCTGTCCTCATCAGCAGCCACCTGCAGCCTTCCCCCTCCCAGGCTGTGGCACGTGGCATGTGCTGGGAGCAGATGGGGAGGGGTGGATGAGCTCTTTCTCCCAGCTGCCCTCAGCCAACCATTTGCTCTCCAGATGGATCTGGGCACTGTGGGGGTGGCAGCCCATTCCCAGTCAGCTCAAGGTCTTGCCCTGATGAGCTGGGACACAATTACGTTTTGGAAGTTCAGAAATCTGAGCTGGCAGGCTGCAGATGACCAGGAATTGAACCTGGTAAAGAAAATTCCCTGGCCTCCAGGAAGAAAGCCCTGCAGTACCATCTCCCGGTCCACACCACTATCTCTCCATCTTGGGCTCCACACTGCCTCCCTCTCCGGGACCTTGCTGCCCACCCGGTTCCAGAATTGTCCAAATCTAGCACAGGCTGCAAATCCCAACACTTATCTCTTAACTGTTTTATTGATTGCACAGAGAAATCATAAACCAAAAGGAAGAAACTCCACTTTACAACCTTCATAGATGAACTGACTCCCATTCATCTTGCTCTTTTCCTCTCTGAAAGAGGGAGAAAGAGGAGGTTCCAGCACTTTCCACAGCCTGCCAGGCTCTGCCCCACTCACACCTGTAGGGTAGAGGACATGATCTGCCCTTGGCTGGTCACATCACGGAAGCTGAGCTGGAACTGCTCATGTATTCTCAATTGGGAGCTCATTGGCTGGCTCTGCTCAGAACACTGGGAACCCAAGCCTACTTGGCACCCCAGTCTAGGAAGCCAGGGGTGAAATGAATGTAGAGGGCACACGTGTGCCCTGAATACAGGCTGATGTCAGGGAGGCCAGCACACGATGGAATAGGAGTTCCTGACTCAGTGCTGCTTTAGTCCCCAAAGATAACAATGAAGAACCTGGCGGTGGGGGGGGGGGAGGCTTTTAGATCTCATCATTTCTAGCTCTCAGATTTCTAAAACAAACTATACAGGTACCCCAAATTACTACCTGTCATTGATCAGAACAGGCTCCCCCACCAAGTCCAGACCTCCAACTGTAGTAGTTTAGATTGCATTCGAGGTACAGTAGAGCTGATATGGGGCAGATCAGAGCATTTGAATCTGTGGCTTCCAACTTCCCGTCTGTAAAGTGAGAGCCATGATAATTCACCTGCGGACTTCACAGGGTCCCAGTGGCATTATGACTGTGGAGTAGTGACAGTCCATCTAAATGATAATGACACATGTCATTCCTGATGAGAACTTGCTACTGGGTCACCTATGCTCCTCCGTGCCAGTATGCCAGCCACTCATAACACTCAGATGGAAACTCTCTCCTCAGTGCTTGACCAGTATAGTTCCTTGGGACCCTCTACTAGAGCTGTAGGTTAAATATGAGAGCTGAATAGCCGAGATAATTCATGGCAGAGATCATGCAAAACAAGGTATGATCCGAGGGTAATTTCTATTTGACTCAGACACTATGGTGATTGGTCCAGGCTGTTTTGCCTATATAAAACCAGATATGGAGCCATATATAGAGTGTGATGAATGCCAGGGAAAAGGGCTGATGTGCACGTGGGGACAACAGAACTATTCATGCTA
Source organism: Eospalax fontanierii (assembly GCA_035773235.1). Lineage (NCBI taxonomy): Eukaryota > Metazoa > Chordata > Mammalia > Rodentia > Spalacidae > Eospalax > Eospalax fontanierii. The sequence continues at coordinate 62,736,432 of CM069534.1, read as the reverse complement.
CTCTTGACTTGAGTTGCATTGATTGGGACATACCATAAGTCAAAGTACACTCTCCATAATATTAGTACGGGACCCCAGAAAATCTACTGTTGGATTCCTGGAAAGATGAGAGACGTGGGCAAACTCACTATACTTGAAGAGACACCACCAACTGCTGGCCTACTCTCAGTCACCGTGGATAGTAAGACAAGGGAACTTAAATCATAGTAGGAGAAAGGCAGGGGGAAGACCTTCCTGCAAGAGAGGTTGGTGGTTTTCAAAACGACCCAGCTAGGAGAAGTAACCAGGCCATGGAGGATCTATCAAGAGGCACCTGCTGAGTACTGCTTCTATTCTTGATGCCTCCACTCTCACAAGCATTCCATCCTCACTGCCAGTCTGTGACGACTTCATTCTGACTGCATTGCTGCTAATGCAAAGAAAAAGTAAGTAACCAGGCACAGCCGATTAAGAACAGCCTGCCTAGTACCCCTCCCGTGAAGGTTGTGTCTGTCAACTAGTTCACGGTGGCTGGCTTCAGTATCAGGGTTTCCTGCTCACAATCATGCTTCTTCTCCAATATCCCACTTTCCTTCCTGAAAGTTCCTTGGATGGCTTCCTGAGTAGAGGCACACCACCACCCACACAGCAGCATGTGACACCTTCTCCACTGGATTCTCACAGTGGAGACATGTTCATTCATTCAACAGACATGGGGCTGGGGATCCCAAGATGAAAAAGACACAATTCTTGCCAGCTCTTAGCAGATCTATTAATATCTTTGCTTCTCAGCCCATAATAGATTAGCAAAACATTTTTGATCAATTACCTTGAGCAGAATTATCACCTGCCACATCTTCCTTCTCAGGGATGACTGCTTTATGAGTGTCTAAACTTTCAACCATGAGTGAGCATGTTTTCCAGAGTCCCTTTGGCTGAGAGCAAAGATTCCCTACCTTTCGTTCCAGCTTTCCATCATTCTTTCACTCAACAAATAACTCAAGGTGTGAGACACATTGGACCTGGGTTAGCAGTTAGAGGTGTGGCACTGAGCCAGAGAGCTTCTGCCCCTAGAGACCCCAGGGTCTCTCTCCTGCTTTGATGTGGCCCCCAAGACTTTGGGGTTATGTTTAGGTATTATATCTTAGGGTACTTTGTCACCCCAGGATCAGGCAGTCCGTTTTATAGGAGTCACAGGCTAAAAGATAATACCCAAAGACCCTGTCTTGGCTCATCCTTCCCTTTAGAAGGAGGCAAAGAACTTTCTCCTCCTCAAGCCTCCTGGCTGTCCACTCTTCCTGTGAGAGTTGTCACTGATGAATCTACAGGGGTCCCTAAAAAAGAAGGTCATTTTGTTTAGCCCACAGAAAGGGCCCTCATTCTCTGTGGAATTTGATAACTGCCAAAAGCAAGACTACTGGAGTTAGACTGATGGGGATCTTAGTCCCAGAACTGTTAACTTCCTGCTGTGTTATCTTGAAGAAGTCCTGAACATCTCTGTGCCCTAGATCCCCAATGCAGACAATTTTCACAGGAAGAGTGGACAGCCAGGAGGCTTGAGGAGGGGAGAGTTGTTCGCTTCCTTCTAAAGGGAAGGGTCAACCATGGTCCTTGGGTAGTTGTATCATCTTGCAGTAATGATGTGATGATTAAACAAGATGTTGTTTATGGAACTTTCTGATGCATATTTGACATTTATTAAGCCATGTGTTGATGATGAACCCTTTCTCCAGGGTTCATCTGACTTTTGATTTTTAAGGACACCTCTTGAGTTGACACACTGAGAAAAGGCCAGCAGAGCTTGATATATAAGGAAAGTATGACATTCCATTATTCTACAGCTGGTTCCCAAAGCATGGCCCTAGACCATCAGTGCCAGTATCACATGGGAACTTGCTAGAAATGCAAATTCTCAGGCCTTAGCTCAGATTTGCCCAATGAAGAAAATGGGGAAGGGGCGCAGCGATCTGTTGACGTGAACTGCTGGAGAGGCCCACGGCAGGCAGGCTGGCAAATGCAGAGCCATTGACATGGGGCCAAACTCTCCACAGATGTGTCTTGTGGGCTTCTGTCATCAGCCGGAGCTGAGGCACAGCTGCCCTAGGGGCACACAGAGAACACCCTGTCCTCTCTCTGTGTTCAGGCAGCTGGCCTCACTCACTGGCTGCCTTGTCACTCTGGGTATCTGTGACTGCAGCCTGAGCTCCAGGTCAGGGGCAAAGGTGATCCCATCCCAGGCAGGGAGCAGCTCTGCCTTGCTGGTCCAGACATGGAGCCACAGGAAACAGGAACAGGGTGGACAGCTTCTAATTCCTAAAGGCAACAGTCAGGTCCTGCTGGTTTCTTGGTTTGAAGTGTTGTGAAATCTCAACCCATCGCACACGCCCACATTCAACTGTAGGTCCAAAAATACTCTCCACAGCCAAACAGAGATGATTTTTGCATTCCCTGCTACCTCAGATTATCTGGCTCACTGATCTCAGCCACCCCCGGCCACCAGCACAGTTAATGAGCAGTGACTTTCCCTGTGCTGGCAATAGCGGAGGTACAGAAGGGGCTGATGGCTCCAGTGCCCACAAGCAGGGAGCCACTAAGCAGATTGTCAAGAACCCTGGAGGATCCAGGGTCTGTGATGTCTGGGAGGTGGGACAGAATGGGAGCCAACCATACTCTCATTGGAAAAGCTGAAATAGAGGAACCTGACGTACAGCTCTGCCAGCAGCAGGAATTCTGACCAGGCAAAGAAGGTGGATCCAGATGCTAGCATGGGATAGGATTTGGGGAGTGGGGTTTTGAGCAGAGGAAAAGGAACTGAGCTGGGCCCAGACTGGGATCTGAGAGTGAAGATGGGGTTGAGAAACCTCTTCTCCATTCCTGCAGGCTCCAAGACCCCTGGGCACCCACCTCCCCTTCCCAGGGGAGTCCCGTTCAAAGCAGCCTTGAGCTCTGAGCCTCAGTTTCTTCATCTTGCAAACTATGGAAAACTCTATTTTATTGGCAGATGGTGAGGATAAATTGAGATAACATTTGTAAAACAATTAGCACACTGCTTTTCACAGAATAAAGGACACAATAAAACCTAGATGAATTAAAGTTATTAGAGTGTACAAACTGTGTATTTTTATCAGAAGAACTGGTATCTGGGATTTGATGGATTGAGACTCACTGGTGAGGAAAAAATGGAATCAAATATAACTAGTAATTAATGACCAGAAGATCATGAATTGATCAAAAGAGGAGGTCCCTTGTGGGTCTGTGATCCCAGCTATTGAGAAGTCTGAGGCAGGAGGATTACAAATTTAAGACCAGCTTGGCCTACTGAAATTCAAGGCCAGCCTGGGCAACTTAATGAGACCCTGCCTCAAAATAAAAAGTAAAAAAGAGAACTGCAGATATAGCTCAGGGTTAGAGCACTTACCTAGTATGTGTGAGGCCCTAAGTTCACCCCTAACCACAAAAAAAGCAGTTCCCCCAAAGACTGAGCCCCATAGCATCCACTGAGGTCCTTCATAAATGTTGGTTCCAGTAGCCGAGCAAGAAGCAAGAATGCTCTGAAAGTGGAGGGTGCTGTACATTGCTGATGTCACAAAAGCGTGACTATAGTGACATTGTCCCTCCATTTCCCAATCCAGCTATCTTGGACAGAAAAACTGTCTGGCCTGGAGGAAGGACAGAATGACTCAGATCATGTTCACACAAGGCATATTTACAGCAAGATGATGAGAACTAGCTGAGATCCCCCTACCCTATTCTTACCAAGATGTATTTCCAGCTGTGTCAGGGGTTGGGATGGACTTCACAACAAGGCAAACAGCTGCTCCATCTGCTTTTGCAACTAAAGAGGCGCAGCAGTAGGCACAGAACCCTCATCCCACCCCATTACCAAGAATAGAGCCCTCAAGGATCACCTTCTGTTTTCTGGCTCTGGTTCATTGTTCCTAGGGAAACCGACCCCTCAAAAAGGGCCCTGGGTGAGAGATTAGCATTCATGCCTTCCTGACTCTGTCCAGCTGTGTAAATGGCTTAGAGGAGAATAAAGCAGACCACAATGATCACAGTCATAATGAGAAAGGGAAGGCACAGATGTGGATGTATAAGCCAAATTAAACTGTAAAGGGTGCTCCACTGCCTCCCAAGGCCCTTTCTACACTAATACTTATGAGTCTATGAACTTTAATGTCCCTGGGGCTAGTCTGGGTAATCTGGAGACCAATTGATCTTAGATTTACAGCTTTCTGGGGACATGTTTCCAGGCCCTGGAGAGAATCTGCCATTTCCTTGGACAGAGGGGGTGGAAGATCAAGAGATCAGGAGTGTGGGAAAGATGCTTGGGGATGGGGTGGATGCTGGACCAGGGATGGGAGCTAGGGAGCACCTGCTGCATCTGCTACTGCCTTCTCCCCTGTGAAACATTAGTTGATTCAATGCAGACCTTTCTCGCATGCTTCTGAACATGGACTAGAGGCCCTTGGTAAGGTGGTTGGGAGGAGGAAATCTAAATTTCCCAACAGCATTCAGGATCATACTAAACAATGAGTAATTGCTTAGGTAAATCTTCAAGACAAATCATATTTAAAGACTTTTTGACATTATCTTATTATGATAAACATCCCTAAGTGGACTTTCGTGCTGATGGGCTCTCACAGTGGTGCTCGAAGCAGAGCTTTTATTGGGGCTCCCTCCACACAAAGCTGTTGGTCAGAGTGGTTAAGTATTTACCTCAGGTGACTCACATAGTCAAAGTCATCTGAGTCTAACAGTAAATTTTCAAGCAGAACTGCAGATATCTGGAGGTTATTGTTTTTAGGGGAGCTCTTCTCTGAGTCACTCTAAGTCAGCAGTCTCTTAGCACTTTTTCTAAACATCAGCCTCAAATGAAAGCATTTCTTCAGACTTCTAGATGCTACTGGTTCTGGGAACTTAGAAAGGATGCTGAATTCTACCTCCATGGTCTTGGACTCTAATAAGGAAGCCAGATTTGGAGCAATCAGGGAGGTCTGATTAAGTGCCAAGTAAGAGGGGAGAAGGGCATCATAGACCCGGGCTGGGGTGGGGGTGGGGTCATCCTACAGTAAAGAGGTTCCAGACTGGCCTTCCGGGAAGGGGCGGATCTGGAATCGGCTGGAGTTAAGCTGCTAGAGCCCTTTCCTGCCAGTTGGTTGTCACTGGAACACCTGTTCCAAGAAGTGGTACATGAATCCATTGTACCACCGTCAGTAGAGCCCCCACTGCACGGCAGGCTCTGTGTTTGGCACTCAGGAGGTAGAACCCAGACTTCCCCTCAGAGTTCTCTTCTGAGGCAGCCTGGTGCACACTGATGTCTACTCTTTAGTCCCTCATCTCATACCACAAGGGAAATACTATAAGCAGAGTGCCTGCTGGTGACTTCATCTTTATTAAACAGTGCTTACTTATCTTCTAGAAAGAAGAGGTTTAAGGGGAGGGAGTATACCACTTAAGAATGCCTCTGGCTGCAGCTAATAGAAAATCACCTATAATAACTTTAAATATAGGGATTTAAAAATCACTTTGCAGAGGTTTGGAAGTGGCAGCGGTCGCTGGTCTTTGTAAAGTGGCTCAACGGTATCAGAATATTCTGTCACTCTCCTTCCTCATCTTGGTTAAATCCTGGCTGCTGTAGTTAAAGCCTCACACTCACATGCAAGGCAGGAGGGCAGGGGGAAAGAAGTTGATGCCTGCTACCTGTTTTCTTCTAAAATAATATTAGCGCTTCCCCAGAATCTGTATTGGGCTTCTGCTTAGGCCTCCCTGTTCGTAACCACTCATGTGAGCACCCCTCACTGAAGGAAGGCAGGTGTTTTACCTAGGTCTCACCTAGTCTAGGAACACTGCCACTTTGGGCAGTAAGAGTCACAGGACAATGGAGGAATGAGCACCAAGGAGGCAACCAACAGCATTAGCCAAGCGGAGAGCCAGTAACTTCCTGTACAGCCCTACACACAGAGCTTCTTAAACCCCCCCAATTGCCCTCAGCACGTAGAAATTAAATCCAGACCCCTCTCCCAACTCAGCCAGGAGACTGCTGTCCCCTGATTTCTGCTCAGTTTCACCCACCATGGAGGCCCTCTGGGAGAGTTAAAGGAAGGGAGATTGAAAGCAGAGAGAGGGTGTTAATTAAACACCAGATGTTTAACTCTGTTAATTAATGGCTCTGTCACCCTGAGTGGCATTAGCCTTCCTCCCTCTGTCTTCCTCGGCCTCGTGTTCTATCTGCCTCTGGAGGTCCTTGAGTCTAAGGCTGAAGAAGAGCTCAGTGTTGTCCAATGAAGCCTGAGGCCAGCAGAGGGCAGATGAAGCTATCAGGCCAGGAAACTGACTCCCTGTCCAGGAGGAAAATGTTGGACACTTGGGATAGTGGAGTGGAACAGGAGAAAAGGACCAGGGGGAGAGCGATCAAAGCCCAGAGGTGACAACATGTTTTGTTTGGCACATGTAGGAAAGTCAAAAAATTACACAGTTGTTATTTAAACAGGAGGGAATTAGACATAACCCAGATGTGTGGGCTTTCTTTAAGAATAGAAAAACTTGGATCAACATCATCAAGGCAGCAACAAGCTGGGAAAAAGGGCTGGAAGGAAGCTGTCTGCCCCACCCCACCTGTGTCGGCTCCTAGGCCTGCAAGCATCTGAGCTGAAATTCACTGTTAAGCATCAAGGCCTGGACTTGACAATGGATTAGATGTGGGAAATGTAGGAGAGGGAGATCTGGGAAGGCTGACATGTAGGGTAAACTACCCGGGAGGATCGTAGGACGCTGATAAAAGTGGAGAACAGTCCCGCTGCCTGTAACGTCAGCAGCACAGGAGCCAGTTAAGGAAGGAAGACGGAGGTACTGGATGGTAGCAAAAGGAAGACCACCGTGTGGTCTAGGGCCCAGAGGAGAGGGGTTAGAGGTTTGGAGAGCTGATGCCCTGAAGAAAAGGGCTGAGACCACCAACAAGCAGCCATAGTGATGGGAGAGCAAAGGCAACTGAGGTAGAAACCTTGAAGCCCACACATTTGGAAGAAAACCAGAAAGAAAATTGGGGCTGAGAGGTTGGAGGAGCCTGGAGAGGGTGTGACAGAGAAGAGGTATGCAGGACTGGGGCGGGGGCTCTCCTCCCTATCACCTGTTTCAAAACCCAAGTAGCATTTTTGGGAAGGCCATATGGCCAGGGAAGCTCAATGCAGCAAAGCCCTTGAGCCTTCTGATGCTCTGTGTTTCTCCCTCCTGGGCTACTAGGGCTGGCTCCCCAGAGACAGGCAATCAGCCCCCGGTATCACTTTTCTTCTTTCAGGAGCCTTAGTGATAATGACTTTAGAATCAAAGTCTTTGTCTCCAAACAGAGGCTTTAATACTACCCCCAAATTACCTAGTAGGTAAGCAATGCCTGGCTGAATAGTCCTATGAGAAGGGCCTATGAGAAGAACAGAGCTTTGGTTACTGGCAGACACACAACTCCATTGCTTTGAGAAATCCTTCTTCTCTGAGAAGAGGCCAAAGAAGCTGGGCTTGAGGGCCAGAAAGCCCCAGGGCCAGCCTGGGCTTGTCACTAGCTTGCTGTGGTGTGAACATGTCTGCAGTAGGGTTAGTTGGTCACGAGAATTGCACAGGATAACTTTCGTGGAAGAGCACACGCAGACTGGGGGAGTCTGAGCCTGTCTCCCAACTCGGTGGTTTCTTCCATCTGCTGGTGACACCAGCAGCACAGAAGGCAATCAGCAGATGTTCCTGGTCTCACTTCATTTCCATAGATTTACAAGCATCCTTTTATGTGTTACTGAAAATTCGGGTGTAAATCCTATTTTAAGAACACGGTAGAACTTGTTACTTGAAGAACACTTAGGAAAGTCCTTTTGGGAAGTGAATAACAATCAGTTTTTCTATAACTCTTGCACCAATGCTCATGAATTGTCTCTGGAAATGAAGTTGACCTGTGTTGTCTCTCCCACAGCCTTACTTTGCATCTTATGGCAGACACTCTCACACTGGCCCGAATCTGTCATTTCTGCATGTCTGGTCTTCCTTCACTCCTCCACATTTGCTATATACACCCATGGTCCTAATTGTTCCCTCCACAGTGGCCTTTTCCCCTTCTGACACTGTATGACCCTGACTTTACTGGCCTCTGATCTTCTATCTTAGAAATTCAGGACAGATCATTCTATAGGTTAGAAAACCTGTGGTAGGTGTGACAGGCAAATTAATGGCCATCAGAGAGGTCCCTGGATTTATCTCTGGAACCTGTGAGATGTCACCTAACCTAGCAAACAAGATTTTACACACAGGAATTTTTTTAAGGTCTTTTATAGATTTATTTTATTCATTTATTATTTGTATGTGTATGCCTGTGTATCTGTGTGTGGGTATGTGGACAGGAGTGCATGCACCCTCAGAGGCCAGAAAAGGGTGTTGAATTTCCCCAGAGCTTCAAGACTGGTGGTGGTAAACTGCCTCCTGTGAGTGCTGGGGACTGAACTTGTGTCCTCCAGAAGAGCAGCGAGTGACCTTGACCACTGAGCCTTCTTTCCAGCCCAATGAATGAAAGTTTTAAGGCCTGGAGATAGAAATCTTCCTGAATTTCCTGTGTGGGCTCAGGACGACCTCATGGGTCTTTGGAAATGAGCTTTTCTAGCTGTGGCTTATGGCTCATGGAGCAGTAACTGTGGGAGAACGGTTGGAGAGCTGTGATGTTTCTAGCTTTGAAGCCAGAGTGGGTGGCCCAAGGGAGCGGAAAAAGGCCCAAAAGTGAATTCTCTCCCAAAGCCTCCAGATTAGGGTGCGACCTGCCCACCTTTTGATTTCAGTCCTATGAGACCCAAGCTGGCCTTCTAACCCATAGAATTGTAAGGAATTAAGCCAGTAGGTCTATGATGATCTGTCACAGTAGTAAGGGAATTCAGTGGGCAGTCCGCCTCACACCATGGCCTGATCTGACATGTGGCTATGGACCTGTTGGAAATTCTCCACTCTAGTGAGTAGTGTTAGCCACTCTCTGGACCTTCATCTCTTGGCTTCATTCTGCCTCTTATTACCCTTGCCAGATGGCTGAAGTGATGCACAGTAGAGGACTTGCTTCATTCACTGTCCAGGAGAGTGTGCCAGGGGAAGGGTGAGGGGCTGACAGTGGGTATCAGACTGAGGGTTCAGCAGAGAGATGGCCCCACCACCCTGAGCAGAGATCCTCAATATGTCTCTAGAGACTTCAGGCCAGTATATTTTAGGAGACATTTATCTTCATTTATTTTATGTGTATAAGTGTTTTGCTTGCATGTATGTATTTGCACCTATGTGCAGATACCTACAGGGGGCCTGAGGAGGACATTTTATCTCCGGCAACTGGAGTTACAGAGGCTGTTAGCCACCATATAGGTGTTGGGAACCAAGCCCGGGTCCTTTATAAGAGAAACCAGTGCTCTTAACTGCTGAGCTGTCTCTCCACCTTCCAGGAGACATTTTGTTTTGAAATTGTGGTAACATATACGGATCATATAATGGATCATAAGCATTGTTAAGTGTGGAGTTCCACAGTATTAAGGCCACTGGCATTGTGCTGCCATCCTTGATACACCAGCCATCTCTAGAACCCTTCCTTATCTTGCAAATTGAAATTCTTTACCCATGAAGCAACAGTCCCTTCCCCGCTTTGTGTTGCAGCCATCATTCTCTTTTCTGTCTCTATTTGTTGGTCTACTCTAACAACTTCATGTAAGTGGAATCGTGTTTCTCTTTCTATGACTGGCATCATGTCTTAAGGCTCATTCATGTTAACGTATTTCATTCAGCATTTCCTTCCTTTTGAAGGCCGACGAATATTCCATTGTTTATTACTGCATTTCCTTTAACCATTCATCTGCTGGTGGACATTTGCATCGCTCCCTTCTTGGCTATAATGTCACTGCTGTGACTACAAAAACAGCCAGGAGATGCACATCCAGGCCATGCAAACACCTGTAATGTTCTTTTAATTTTATTGGGAAATATGAAGAAGTGGAACTGCTAGATCGTATGATCATTTTACACTCAGTATTGTTGAGGAATCCGCCATGTTGTTTTACTTAATTGTTGGATAGCCTCACCTATCAACTTGACACACCTAATAAATCTCAATAGGGGGGTTTCCTCTACCAGATTGGCCTGCGGACATGACCATGAAGTATTGTCTTGATTGTTGAGTGATGTGGGAGGGCCAGCCCACTGTGGGTGGTGCCATCCTCTGGCAGGTGTCTTCCTTGGGTAAGCCTGGTTTGTATAAGAAAGCAGGCTGAGCACAGGCCAGAGGCACAAGTCAGTAAGTAGCATTCCTCCATGGTCCTGCCTCCAGGTTCCTGCCCTGAGCTCCTGCCCTGGCTTCCCTCCGTGAAGACTGTACTGATGAAAACTTTCCTCCCCAAGTTGATTCTGGTCACGGTGACTTATCACAGCAACAGACAGTTAAGATACCTTGTCACACCATTTTTCATTCCCACCAACCCATCTCTCAGCCATGGTGAAGGGTCCAGTTCAGGGGCGTTCACATCGTTGTGCCGGCACCACCATCCACGTCTTTTGGAGTTCTTTCAATGGTGGAAGTAGCCCCTTGGATGTGGAAGAACCCTGCTCAGGGGAGCTAGCAGGAATGGGCCCTTCCCACAAAGGTCTGAGTTCCACAAAAGAATCTGTTCCCGGAAACACAGAAAAGTCCAAGCCTTTCACTGGATTTGAATCTGTTTTTGAGCTGTAGGCATGCTTTCAAATGCAGTTTCCATTTTATACAGCCCTGGAATATCTGATAGCAAAATGTTTTCACAGAGAGCTCCTGCCCATGGGGAGGGGACAGGCGGCCGCTCTAATGAATAGATAAGCAGGATGCGTGTGTTTGGCAATGCCCTTAGCATTTAATTCCAGTAATTAAAGTAGGCAAGTCTCCTTTGTTTTCTTTTTCCTTGGAAAAACAATGAAATATTACAGGATATTTGGGAAGCAGGAACTAAAAGCTACTCAGCATCATGCTCCCACTGTGCCCCCGTCACTGCCCCATTTGTGATAATGATCTGTGCAAGACATGAACTGAACACACCATTTACAGCATTTCTGTAAACCACACTGCAGTCCTATGCGTCTCCCTGGCCCACGACCATCACCTCTGACAACAGACTCTCCCTGTATGTGTTTGGCCCACCTCCCTCAAGATATTCACACATGTATCTAGCATGATACATATCTGCAATCCTAGTACTTGGAAAGTAGAAGGTGGAAGATCAGGAAGTCTAGGTCATTCTCGGATATATAGGAAATTGAAGGACAGCCTGGGCTATGTGAGAGTCTGTCTCAGAACAAACAAGTTCCTGTTCATTAGTTTTCTTGGATGATGGGAACACCCTGTACCTGCTCTTGTTTTCAGGTCTGACCTGTATAGTTGACTTTCTCTGTTCAGAAGTACAGGTCCAGGCTTCTTGCAGAGTGGAGTGACCGATTGCGGACGGTGCTGAGGAGAGTTCCCTGGAGTGGCCCGGGCACCACTCACAAGGCTCTGTCAATTAATATTCTATCTGAGTGGCTGAGTCTTTTGTCATGTGATACTAGGCAAGACATCAGCTCCAGAGCCTGGCTGCCTGTGTTTAAATCCACCTTTTACTGGTTTGACCTTTTTCAAGTTACTTGTTTGTGCCTCTATTTTCCCATCTCTGCAATGGTAATAAAGAATATCTGCTTGATCCGCAGAGTTATTGTATAAATTAAACGGCAGGTCATCGAGAGCATAGTTAGTAATTTCTTAGTCTTGGTTCTGTCACTAACTCCCTATTCCATCTTGAGCTGGATATTCATTTCCTCCAAAGCCTCAGTTTCCTCATCACCAGAGCACAGTGCTGAAGCAAATGATCTGTAAGAGCGCTTCTTATTAAACTTTGTGTGACACGTTCCTTTATCCTCCCCACGGGTCTAATTACAGTTGGAAGGTGTGGATGGGACTGCAGGAAGGTCTACCAAACTCTAATGGAGATGGGTGCCTTGGAGAGTTCTAGAAGAAATTCAGACACTGCCTTTCAACTCTCTCCAAGGCGAGGCCAGAAATGAGCTTGCTCCTGGGAAAGGGGGCAGGGCAAGGAGGGGGAAGCTCCGATAACCTCACCCTCAGGTTCCGGAGCTGAAAAGCCCAGACATTGTTCCTCCCCCATCCGGATGGACCTTTCCTCTGGGCCACTGGGTCTGTCTGGGAAGAAAAGAGGAAAATCCGTACCCAGTCTGTTCTTTTCAGAGCAAAGGAAGGAATCTGCATCTCAATCTTATCCTCCTGTGAGTTTGACTGAGCTGGGCCCCCCAAGTGGTGAGTGATGGGCGGCTGGGACGATGCTTCAGCTGCTTCCACTGAGAATCCACAGCTGGGCATTGGGTGGGAGGGGCGCGAGAACGAGGGCGCCTCCACACCGCCCCCTGCTGTCCAGCTGCCGACGGCGGTACAGCCTTTCCTGCGCCTGCTTCCCCTCCATTTCCTCTTTTCATTTCCTTCTCTTTTCTCCCCCTTTTCCAGGCAAGCAGCCAAGTGGAGACTTTGAATGGCAGCAGGGATTTGTCAGGGAGCTGTATATGGAGGACAGGCCTGAGTCCCTTCCCCTCAGGTCCGTGTGAGCAGAGCTGAGGCAGGGACCCAAGGAAACATCCCCTCCGCTGGTCCCTCAGCCTGGCTCCTGGATGTGGCGCCTGGGCTGGAGGATGTGTCCAGGTGGCCATGAGCCCTGGCTCCCGGTCCGCACTCTGCCCAGTCCATCTGGAACCCCTGGCATTTGTTTCTCCAGAGCTGCTTAGGACCCAGATAAACGGACACCCGCAACCCAGACTCATAGGAGGCTGATTTGTAGCAGGAATCAGCTTAATAATTTATAGCTAGAAAGCGCTCTCTTTGGGGAAAAAAAAAAAGCCAACTCAGGAAACCAAATTAGACTCCACAGGCTGCTGGGGATGTGTGTTCAGCCAGGTTGCTGAGCGCAGCTACAGGACTGGACCTGTGTGTCCTGAAGGAAGGCTGGCCAGCACAGTGGTGGCCCACCATCTCTGGTTTACATCCTAGCTCTGTTTCAACATCACTGGGACCTTGGGCCTGTTCTCGGTCTTATAACCTCTTTCCTCCTGGTCAGTTGAGAATGATGCTAATAATGGGCATCTTGCAGAGTTGCTCTGAGATCTCGCAAGGCAGGGACTCAGCACTGCATCTGGCGCTTGCTCCATGTGCTCCGGTCACTTTTATTCAGGTCCCCATCTTTTGTGTCAGGGATTGTCTATTCCTCTCTGACTATACCCTTTTTTTTCAATGAAAGGAGGTCCCCTGCTTGCTTAGCAAGTAACTTGAGGGGTCCTAGTGCCCCTGCCTGAATGTGGCTGTGTGGCTGTGGTGGTTTCTGCCCAGGGCCTCTAGTTTCTTTCTCTCCATCTCTGTCTGGGATCCAACTCTGCAATGAGGCCCTCAACAGGATCCGAGGGGCCTGAGATCCACGTGTTCTAGATATGAGACTTGGCTCTTTTGGAGGAAGGGTGCTTGCTGATTCCAGTTCTGAGTTGCCGGTGACAATGGCCTGCTCTAGTTACCCCCTCCATCTGCCTGCTGCCACCTGACTTCCCCAACTACATTCTCTTACCGCTCTGCCTACCAACTCGTCCTCCTGTAGGCAGAAGATAACCTCCAAGAGACTTAGGTTTGTCCTCATCATTAGTCCTCTACCTTTCTTTCCAAACTTCTCTCTGTTCCTATGTTCCCAGCTTCCATAGATTATCTGAGGACATCAAGAACCAAGACCGGTGCTGTCCTCTGGGTCTGGTGTGCTTGGCTTCTGGTGACTGAGGGAGCTCTACCCTGCATCTTTACATGCCCTGTTGAGATCTACTGCCCATATCAGGCATCCCGGCCCCTTCCCCTCTCATGTCGGGTTTCTCGGGGCATCTTGCACCTCACACACACCCTGGGCCTCTGCTCTGTACTGATGATCCATTACTGTTCTGGCATCTTTTGTAGATGAGAAATGGTAGGAGATTTGAAACCTTACTTCTTCCTTACACCCAGCAGAGCCAGGAATGAACTGATGCTTCTCAGACACTGGGTGACCACCAGTCTGGGGAGGCATGTTTCTACAGAGAATGCCTCCTCGGGAACTAGTCTAGGAGGACTCACAGGAACATACTCTCTGTTCCTCTCCCTTCTCCCTGTGAAAGGTGGAAGCCCATCTTACTGTGCTCCCAAAGGCTCTGGCCATGACCCTCTGACTTTTCCTGGCTCTTTGTTTACCTTCTCTCTGAGAGCCCATTCCTTATGGCTCATCCTCCCACTATGTGCTCCAGGCACAGAAGCCCTGCAGAAATCTTAGAGAAGGGGGTTCCTGCATGGATGTGTGCTCAGTCTCATATGCGCATGCCTCCACCTGCCTCCGGGTACCATCAGAGTGACCCCATATTGAGGACCCACAGGGAACTGGGACAGCAGCATGAACAAAGGCAAGAGAAGCTCTGGCCGAGATCTGGGGAAATGCTTTCCTCCTGGCTCAGGGTTTCCCAAAATAGCAAGAGTCAGCTGGTGCCGCAGCTCCCTCCCCCAGCTCCCAGAGCACCCCACACCGCACCCCACCGCCATGCAGGTGAAAGGCAAGCTTGAGAAAGGATGAAGACGATCTTTCTGGATCCCTTTCCCCATCCAGCCCTTTAGGGACACATCTTTGTCTTCTATTCTGCCTTAAGTTCTTGAAGACAATAGAGACACCTTTGTACCAGGAGAGCCTCTCCTGCCCTCCTGCCCCATCTGTACAGGGCCTGGCACATAGTAGGTATTCTGTGAAGTCATGCTAAATGACAACTAGTGAATATTACAGATACTAACGGGCTGGAAGGGTTGCATACAAGGCCTGCTCTGGGCCAGTTCCATTTTGGTCCTTGGGGCATTCTGAGAAGGCAGGGTGTGCTTAGCCTCATTTATAGGTGACGAACGTGAGATCTGCACCCAGACCTGGCAGCTTCCCAAATTCAGAGCTTTCCATGGTGCCATGAAACCCACAGGAAGATGGGATGGCCTCTTGCTTGCTTTGCTGGTGGAGAAATTCAGAGAGTGCTTTAACATCAGATTAGATACCTGTTTTAGAAGTAGAAGTTCCTGTCTTAGGAACTTTAGATTTTAGGTATAAGAAGCCAAACTGCTTTTGAGTGGTAACGGTGTGTATCTAATGATAACTGAGACCTGAGAAGCAAGGGCTTAAACAATCCCATCTCTAATAATAGTATTAGTAAGAGCTGCCACCTGGGGCTGGAGAGATGGTTCTGCTGTTAAGAACACTGGATGCTCTTTCAGAGGACCCAGGTTTGGTTTCCAGTACCCCACATGGTGGCTAACAACCACCAGTAACTCTAGTTCCAGAGGATCTGATGCCCTCTTCTGACGTTCACAGGCATTGCATGACATGGGTGCACTTACATACATGCAGGCAATACACTTATACACATAAAATAAAATAAAAAATATTTTAAAAGAAACAACACTGTGGTAAATTCCCATTAGATAAAATAAATTATTTATAACATTTGCAATGACTCTGAGAAGGAGGTATCCTCTTCCTCTTTTTATAGTTAAAAAAGGAAGAAGGACAGAAATGCAAGGGTCAGGGTAGAACAGATGTGAGCAAGCACAAGGCCCTGGTTCCATTCCCAGCACAAATAGCTAAAGAAAGAAAGTGCAAGGGTCAGACCTGAGAACAAGCCTGGAGGTCAGCAAAGCCCAGCTGATCCTGTGTCATCGCCTTGGCTTCCAGCTGTCTTCCTGCACCACCCCGCTTAGCACGATACTAAAGGGCACTGAATAGCTTCAGGTGGCCCACAGAGCATCATGCATCCTGTCTATGGGCCAGGTGGGAGAAAGGGACCTCTTAGACCATTCCTTGCATGCCCATCAACAACTTCCTCTTCCTCCTCATTGTCCACCTGTCTGGAAAGTTGGGCCCCAGCCCCTCAGCTTTGGAGAGACTCTGCTGGAAAGGAAATGATGAAACCATGGGCCATGCTTGTGATCAGTGCCTAGTTCAATACAAACGCTGACCGGTTTCAACAAAGCTGTGAATTAAACATAACAAAAAACAGGAATGGGGCCTGGAAAGATGGCTCAGTGGTTAAGAGCACTTGACTGTTCCTTGCAGAGGACCAGGGTTGAATTCCCAGCACCCACATGGCAGCTAACAACTATCCCTAAGTCCAGTTCTAGGGGACCTGATACCCTTTCCTGGCCTCTGCAGGCATTGCACACACAGGTGCACTTAATTTATGTAGGCAAAACACTCGTACACATTAAGCACACACACACACACACACACATACACACACACATACACACACAGGACCTAGAAAGGTGTGGTTTGTGTGGCGTGTAATCAGGTCTTAGGAAACGGCTAAACGTAGGAACTGGAAGGCTGCTGTCCTCACCTACGGGCTTACAGAAGATGACCACCATCTCAGAGGCAACGACACTTCAGGTTCCTCTGCCAGCGACTGTAGACTGACTTGACTTTCAGCCAATTTGCCAATGGCTATGAAAGAGGTCCCATCAGTCTGCTTTGATCACTTAGTGCCAGCAGCTGGGGTGGGGGGCATCATGTGGTCTGCAGAAGGGCTGCTGGGGCCTCTGCCTTTGGCTGTGGCTAGAGGGGCAATTTCCAAAGATAAGAATTCTTGGGAGTTGGAAAGTTGTCACTCACAACCCCAAAATATCCAGAACTCAGCTCAGAAGGCTCAACCTTGGAGCGCCTGGTGATGTGCCGGTCAATCACTGCTGTTTTGAGTATGGCACTGTTAAGTTCACGAAGCTGCGAGCTCCCGTTTGTCACACTCTGCCCTGGCCATCTGCACCCCACATTCCAGCCCCGTTAGCTCTCCTGCTCCTTGGATCCTGCTTTGCATCCCTCTGAGGGTTTCCTGGCTCCCTTGACAAGGCCATGGTAGAGGAGGCCTGTGCAGGAGTCCTGTGAGCCCAATCACACAGACCCTTCCCTAGGCAAGCAGGCTTTTCCTGCAGCCACCCTGTGTGTCAGTTTGTCTAGGGGATTTTTGTGTGCTGCCTCCCTCTGCCTCTCTCCTGGATGGAGGGTACAGGAGACCCCTGCATCTAGACCTGCCCTCATCCTTCGCTACCCCTACAGGCCCTGCGTATCTCTGCCCATCATCTGAACTAGACAGATATACTGTGCTGGGAACCGGGTGGACACAGTGATATTAATCCAGCAGTTATTCTTCCAAGAGGGACTCAGAGGATGAATTTGCATAAAAACCATAATTAGAATGAAATTTCTGCAGCAAAACTTGGGGATTTTAGGGCCTGGGGGAGGGACCTGAATGTGCTCCTAACTCAGGCCTCTGGGGCTTAACACCTGACTGTGCAGAGCACCAGACTAGCTGTTCAGATGGTGGTTGGACCTGAGTAGGAGGCAGGGAAGCCTAGAAAGGGAGCCGGGTCAGCAAAGGTGAGTGCATTATTCACCTTCTGCTGTGCCAAAATACCCAACAAAAGCAACCTAAAGGAAGGATTTATTCCATCCCACAATTCAAGGGATTCAGTCTATCAAGGCAGGGCCTGGGCAGCCGCCTCAGACAGCCTCAGGGACTGATTAGAGAAAGCCCAGCTAGGGTCTCAAAGCATGATATTTGTCTGTGCGTTGGGTGTTCCTGATAGTCAAGGGTTCCCCAAGAAAAGAGATAACATCGTCAAACTGGGAAAAGTGATGGCTTAATAAAGAAGTGTTCACAGGCTGAGGAACGGGTTGGGAGCCACAGTAATCACTGTGTAGCACCCTGGGCTGGTAACCAAAGCCATGGTGCCACCCAGGTTCCGAGGGAAGGAGACAATAGTGATTTCAGAAACCGGGAAGCAGAGGAGCACGATGGGGAGCTCTGAGTTGGGGCCAGAGAAAGGAACGGGGGATGAAGGGGAGGTCGCACCCCTGCTGTGTCCAGGCTCTTTGGCCAGACCCACTAGAAGGGAAGGGAGGCCCTACACTGCCTGCGGCTGCAGAGCTGGGAGGAGGCGTCAGTTTGGAGGTGTCAACTGAAAGGCGGAAGGGCCTCTCCTGTGCCCGCTCCAAGCACCGGAACCCCTCACACTGGCTGATCCCGCCCTGCTGACTGCTCCAGTCAGGCCTCGAGAAGCACCAGCGCCGTCCTCAAAGCCTCTGGGGAAGTTGATATTGTCGATACCGTTCTCAAGTTGGGGAGACGAAGGCAGAGAGCAGCTTAGTTTTCTTCCTCGGCCACACAGTTAGCATAGGGAACTGAGATTAGACCTCAGGTTTATTTTTGCCACCAGAAGGTGGACACTGCACCTTGATGCCCCTCCCTACCCCTGGGGTCTGTTAGAAGGACCCGTGTCCGAGGAGGGGTAGACCAGGCATCAGGGGCGGAGCAGGGCTAACCTGTTAGCCTGGCACTGAGGAAAGATGGGGACCTCCTCCCTCCCTGAGGCTGCTGGCAGGCAAACAAGACATGTACCCCTGTGTGCCTGAGGATGAGGGGATCGAAGGGACGCTATGGGAGCAAACTCCTCATGTGGTAAGGAACCGGAGGGTGGTCAGGGAAGGCCGGCCGCGTCTGTTTCTGTGTTATTTCCCTTTAGGGTTGAGCAGTTCAGCCGTGGGTACACGTCACTCACACACGTCTGCAAACAGGCAGAAAGGGACTCACCTTACTTTCCCAGACCTGGAGTGTGGGAGTGGCAGCAGGAGAGACAAGGGGTGGAGGTTAGGAACAAGGTCCTAGGGCAGGGAAGAGCTCCAGAGGCCTCCCTTCTCTGGTTCCCACCTGTCCTGATAGTCACCTTTGCGATCCCTCACCTGCCAGCCCCGATCCTGCTCCAGGGAAAGATTCTGACCCACTGCCTTCCTGGTCAGCAGCCCTTGATCGAATGGAACCTTTTACTTTATAGAAGAAAAAAAAAAGTCAGTCTTTTCTATGACTATATAGTATTCCATAACAGACTCACTGCAGTTTGCTAAAGCAGCCTCTTGTTCAATACATTTGCTTGTTTTTGTCCTTTTATTGTTCCACCGAATGCCACAGTGAATGATCTATACATAAGTCACTTTGTGCTTATGCAGGTGCCTCTGTGGTCTGTTTTTGCTTCTCAGCTGTCTGTTGTAAAGGAGCAGGTTTGACTTCTCAGTTTATAATCTGTCACAGATGGATACTTACGTACAATCCAATAAAAGTAAATTACTAAAAAAATGAATTTAAAAACAACATATAAGCCTAAATGTTTTGTTTTCTCTCTTTGTTTTATGGTGATAAAGTTGGAGCCCAGGGCCTTGTACATTCAACACAAGAACGCTACTACTGAATCATACCCCCCAGCCCCAAACATTTAGTTATTAGAGTCAATGCACATGATGAGTGATGCACATGATAATACTCAAATAACTGTAAAGGTTTTCAAATACTGACTTCCAAATTTCTGTGTCTGTTGCTGTGTGTGACTCAATGTTGGCCCATGGATCCCACTTTGAGGACTGAAAGCCTAGAGTCTCATAGTATGTTAGTGGGTCCAAAGGTGAATGTATAGGTGGTTGGGCCACATTTTGCAAGTTCCCCTCCTGAAGGGTTTGTGCTTTATTCCCACTGGCAGCAGAAGACAGTGTCCTTTCCCTCACAGCCTCACCAAAACTGTGTGCTGTCTCACTGGTAGTTTTGCTAACATGGTAGGAGAGAAATGTGATCCCAGTCTAGGTCCTAATTTGCATTGCTCTTATTGTGAGAACAGGTGCCATTCAGATTTTGAACAGTTTGCGTTTGTGTTCTTTACCCAGTTTTCTACTGGATTGTTGGTTGTCTTCTTGATTCCTAGGAGTTCTCTGGGTCTGTAGGAATATTAGTTCCTTGTCTGCTATTAGAAGCACAATGTTTTTCAAGTCCGCCATTCAAGTCTGCCATTTGCCATGTGTGTTTATGTGTGTGTATGAGTGCTCATGTTCATGTCTACGTGAGGAAGCCAGAGATCAACCTCGGTGTCCTTCCTCAGGAGTTGTCTACCTTGTCTTTTGAGGCAGGGTGTTTCATTTGACCTGGAACTTTCCAAGTAGGTTAGGATGGCTAACCAGGAAACCCCAAGGACCCACCTGTTCTGCCTATAGGTATGTACCATGATACCACACTTGGCTTTCTTAGGTAGGTCCTGGGGATCAGCCTCAGGTCTTCATGCTTGCATAGCAAGCATTTTATTAGCTGAACCATCTCCAAGGCCAATCCCCTTTTTAAAGACAGGGTCTTACTATGTAGCCCAGGCTGGCCACAAACCGTCAGTCCTTCTGCCTCAGCCTCGTGAGTCCCAGGGTCACAGATATACACCACCACATCAGGCTTTTGTCATTTATCTTTTGATTCTGCTTGCTGTTATTTTTAGTGGGAGGGGGACCTGCTGAAGTTTATGCTTTTGGTGAAGTCAAAGCTTTTCTTGTGTGTGTCAATCTTTTCTTCAATGGTTTCTGGATTTTGAATTATAGCTTTCCACTCTAACGTATAAAGGATCCTTCTAGCATTCTCATGATTTTATCCTTAACATTCAAATCTTTATCCAATTGGAATTTTTCCTGGTATAAAATGCGAGGTCCAAATTGGCCTGGAGTCCAAGCTTTTCCTTTTACAAATGACTGCTCATTGCCCCAGTTCCATTTATTAAATGGATCCCACCTTTATCATTAAAACTAATTTTAAAGCATTTGGGATCATAATAGAAAAGGCTCTATAATTTGTCAGTTTTGTCCAGAATACCATTACAAGGGAAATTAGCTTTCAAGATATGATCTACAACTTTGCATTACTAGAGCAGAATAACATAAATACAATATAAATTTATTTTTAAAGAACCCTGTGGGGCCTCTGACAACCTTGAGAAAATACAGCAGAGTGGGCATTGATGGAAGGAGCACTTGGTGAGATTGAGTTTTCCTTTCTAGGTCTTCTCCCTGGCCTGCCTCCGGGAGCTAGGATTGCATAGGGGCCCACCATGGTGGCCCCGGGATCCTTGGCTGTGTCGTTGTTGCTGCCCAGCCTCACCCTGCTGGTGTCCCATCTCTCCAGCTCTCACGACATCTCCAGTGAACCCAACCCTGAGCATCAGCTATGCACCCAAAGGGAGCACCCCATCGTGGCCTTTGAAGGTGAGCTGTCTCCTCTGCTGTCTTGAGGGTTGTAGATCAGACCTTGGGAGGGTCTTCAGGCTGTCTGTAGCCCTGGGGACATTCACGTCCTAGAAGTACTTAGACTCCTCCTCTGGTAGGTGTTTTAAGAACTGGCATCAGTGGCCTGGAGGACTCTTAATTTCTCCACTCAAGGCCTTCAGCCACATCCCTGAGGGAAGTCATCTTTCACTGGGATCTTTTTGGCTAGAGAATAAAGTTATGGATACATTGGGTGGAAGTGGTCGAGATTTGTTTAGTGGTCTCTCCTTTGGCTGTTCTAGAAGCCAGGACTGACTTTTTTGGCTTCTCTGGAGGCAGGAGAGAGATGAGTCACCCATGAGGAAGGGCCTGGAGTTCTCTCAGAAGGGTCCCTTTTTGCTCTAAGTTGGCTGTAGGGATGCCTGTCTTTAGAGTCCTGGGAACTTCCAGCAAAAGAGGCCCTGGTGACTCATAACTCCTTCGCTTGTCATGGGAGAAGCGTGGGAGTGTCCTATTAGAGCGTTTCCCAAACTGGAATGTACCCATCACTGGATGTGTTCCAAGGGGTCCTTAAGTTCTCTACAATTTCTAAAATTGGTATATATATTTGATGATAATCTAAAAAAATAAAGCACAGATTCCAGAGAGGCCTGGATGTTTTCCCATGATATGTTAACCCATCTGAGGATTCTGGGCTGTCACTGATCACATTCCTACTCTGGGATCCACCTACACAGAAGCTCCATGTTGGGATCTGCTGCTGAGATGTCGTGGTCCCCAGGTTCTTAATGCTGACCAGTAATGGCTTTTTCCTTCCGTATACTGTCATGTTTCCTCTTTAGGCTGACCTTGTTGTGGGGTGTAGGTAGGAAGACGTAGATTTGGGGGCTGAAGAGACTTGTCAGAGCCAGGTCTCAAGGTCCGTCTCCTGACTTTACTTTCCCTGGCGGGGCCACCAGGTGCTCAGCCTGCATAGCCCTGTCCTGGGATGGAGAAGGCTGGGGTGGGATCTGAGGGCCTGGATGAGAAGTTGGAACTGAAGGGAGGAGAAGCCGGGGACGTTCTGGATATGCAGGTTTCCAGTTGTGTGCTGGCTCCCTTCTCTAAGAGGAAAGCTTCCAGCTGTCTTTTCCACACTGTCTTGTTTGAATGGGGATCCTGGCTTTGAAGGCTTAAGTGGATTACAGTAAATTAGCAATGTCTTCAGTGTACAAAACTCGTGTACACTCAGACTTCTGACGGCTCCTGGTGGCTGTGACTGAGGGGAGGGACCAAGTAGGGACTGAAGAGGCAGGATTCCTAGGACTGCTGTCATGTTGGGGGCCCCTGTGACAACTCTTTATAGAGTATTTCCTGTCAGGGGGCTTTGCTGGTTGCCACTGGTCCAGCCAGTTCAGAGGAACCCTATTCCCTTCCCCTCTGTGCAGACTGGTCTGAACAGGGCCACAGTGGGCTGGGAGAAGTGGTAGGTGGGTTCTGAGTACCTGGGTTTCCAGGGACCATTTTTTATCATCAGGTGTAAACTGAATGCACCTGACTGTCCACCCCACTCTCTTATAAAGTGAGGGACTCTGCCACACCATCCATATCCTGACAGTTTTCCCATTCGTTCACCAAATTATTGGGTACATGAATATGCATGCATATGTGCATGCATGTGTGCCTGTTATATGTACACATGTTTTCTTTGGGTACTCAGCTATTTCATATTATTCTTCAAAGTTTGCTGCCTCTGTTCCCCCAGCCCAGCTGAGCCAGCACCAGCGCTGGTTCCCTGGTCTTGCAGGGTCTGTAGTATGTGAAACACACAGTAGGTCCCAGTGCACACAGTAGGTCCCAGTGAGGATCTGTTCCAGGAAAGTTATCCTAATCCAGCGGAATGCTGATCCCCACTTCCAGGACCCCTCAGATCTTTGCTGAATGTCTGAGTGATCCACAGGCTTCCCTCTTTGCAGCTTTCCTCGGACACCTGACGGATCTGTGAATAACCTCCAAGCACCTACAAGTATCTGCCAGTTGCAGAAGCTGACTGGCGGCTTTCTGTTTTGTAAGGTTCAATTTCCTCCTGTGGGTTCCTTTTAAGGGAGCCTACCTGGGTTTCTCTTTGACCCGTGTATTAGTCTGTTTGCCACAGCATGTCTTTTCCTGGTGGCAGGGGGAAGCCAGCCTGGAGTTAACACGGGCAGTGGTTAATCCACAAAGTGGGTAATTGAATTGACTATAATTAAAATCACAGGCGCGTCATGGAGAATGTCATTTTTCTCTTAAAGTTGCCGTCCAAAGCCTTCACTGCACACGGAGCTCAGAACGTGATTGGTGTTTTAAAGACAGCCTTCCCTCTGGTCCCCTTTGCCTGTTTAGTAAGAGGAGGCTGGCGCTCTTCCCAAGGCTCCCCCAGGATGGAGGCACTGTGCCCAGCCATGTGTGTCCCCTTTCTCTTACCCCTGTGGGTTCCTTCAGGGATGGGGAACAGGGGCACAGACTACAAGGGGCTCCGCCTTCACCTCCTCACTGTCACTCCAGCCCACGCTCTGCTTCCTCCTCCCTCCGCTCCCTAGGAAGAGAGCGAGCGGTCCTGAGTGAAGACAGCTCAGAGCGGTCCCCAGCAGAGTATTTGCAGCAGATCGGTTTGGCCACCTCCTCACACATTCTGCTGCCCTCCTCTGGAATGCCTCTGGCCAAAGCGAGGGGGAATTAAAGTGCAACCTGTCTGCTACTATTAGGGAGCACTGATGTCCCCACTACACCCCGGGCAGACTGACAGTAAAGTACAAGGTGAATGAAGCAGGGGGCGGGTCTGCTTTCTGGAGGAGGCAGCCCTTGAGGTAATCCTCCTGTCAGGATTTCCAAGTGACCCTGGGATCACTTGAAACCTAGCCCTCTGGCCTTCAGATTCCATTCCTGATAGCTGCATTTCCCAGATGCCATCCAGGCTGTGGGACAATGCTTGCCAACCCATAGCCACCTGGGAGGGCCCACAGAGTTGCTTCATCTTGCTTCAGAATTTCTTCTTCTTTTTTTAAAAGCGTGCATATCATAGTTTTCTGAAAAACATCCAATTCGTAAAACCTCCACTTCTCCAGGGAGTGATTAAGTGTTTGCCTGTCGTGCAGAAACGAAGGGCTGCTTTACCCTGTCGTGGAGGGATAATGAGCAATGATTTATTTCCCTTGGATCTCCTCTCTCTCTCTCTCTCTCTCTCTCTCTCTCTCTCTCTCTCAGCCTTGTGTGAGCCAATCCCTAATGCAACACTAGGGAGAAACAACTGGGCTTCCAGTTTCCCCTTCATCTTGACCCCGTCTCTGCCCGCAGCATCTCTATCCTTACTAATGCTAATTCCCTCCCGTTCTGAGAGCAGTTCAGGTGCTGGGGATCAACTTAGGAGAAATAAGTCTCCCACAGGAGAGAGTGAGGAAAAGTCAGTGGGCTTTCACCTATCATCAGACCGCAAAGACCATTCTTTGCCCACTCAATTCCCATGAAAGGTTTTGACTTTGACTGGGAGAAACCTCCTTTGAGACAGGGGTAGTTTACTGACCTCCCAGCCTCTGGCCTTCCCACTTTGGTGGCATCTAGTTTGAAAATCTGATTCTCCTCAGATAAGGAGTTAAGGATTGTTCATTTACCTATTCAAACCCTGCTTGAGGCAGGTGTGAGCCTGGAGGTCTCAGAAGTGAGGTCTTTGCTAGCGCCCAGGCAAACCACCAGAATGAACATATACTACAGTAGAACTACGTCAAAAAGCAAGAGGCTATACTGTCTCATAATCCTGATGGATGGGTTGAGAGAAGACCTCTTAGAGGAAGTAGAGAAGGGATAGCGGAACTGTGCCATTAAAAGGACCCCAGGGGTACAAAGGTTGGCGTGTTCTATGGGGTGAATTGGAGGAGTATAAAATGCTTTAATTTAATGTGGCCAGGGTAAGGAATTTGAGGGAATTTCAGCTGGTTATCAAATAACTAAATAATGTCAGGGAATTAACTTGGGAGGTCAGTGGGGCCAGAATGCAAAGGTTGTGGGAGCTGAGAATTGTCTTGGGGAGCTGGGAAGGGCCTAAACCTGAGTGGCATGGCTACGCGTGGATTCTATCTAGATAGATTGCTCAGTTGCCTTTTGGGAAGTGCACCAGAGGAGCAGGAGGGAGACAGGTCAGGTAGGAGGCTGTTACTAGTCTAGGTAAGAAAGGACCGTGACTTGGATGGATACAGTCTGGAGACTGGTGGGAAAGCAAACAGGATACGTATTGAAGTGGCCTCTTGCGGTTTCCAGGAAATCAAGGGTGATGACAGGTCTTCCTTTGTGCAGGCCAGAGTCCTCTCCCAAAGACCAAAATGGTGACTCTAGCCCCCAAGGTCACAAAGCTGACTGCTTACTGTGGTGGGCAGGTGAAACCAAGGAGTCCTGAGGACTTCAATCCCATTGCCTTCCGCTTTCACATCTCTCCTCTGGTCTGATGCTGACGCCGCTGAAAACATGGTCCAACAGTAACAGAAGGGTTGCCTCTCTCTCCACCAGATCTGAAGCCGTGGGTCTCTAACTTCACCTACCCCGGAGTCCGGGATTTCTCCCAGCTTGCTCTTGATCCCTCCAGGAATCAGCTCATCGTGGGAGCTAGGTAATGGGGTGCAGAAGAGTCGGGACTGAGTCTGGGTGCACTTGGGGTTGGGTGAGGGAATAATATCCGGATCAGTGCACTGATCCCGTGTCCTGAGCACCTATCCTTCTACGCCAGGCACTTTCTGTGTGAATGTCTGTCCACCGTGGATGGAGGCTTACGGGAACTAGGGGCAAAGAGGATGGCCCCTAGACCTAATCTTATCCGTTCTCATTCTTCAGAGGTTGCTAGGGTGGTGAGCACCGGGATGCTTGCTTTCCATCTTCTGCCCTGTCCCTGCGGTCATGTCAGGCACTGCCCAGTTAGAGGTGCCCAGAAGCCCCCTGCTGGCTGACTGCAGCCTGCACCTAGGGTGCAGACACAGGCTATGCACTGCTTCTCCAAAGGGCCTTATTTTCTTGAGGCCTGCCCACCTTTGCCCCACTGTCCAGATCCCCATTGAGCAGCTAAACCTCTTTGAGGAAGCCTCATGTTTCAGGCTTTCTGGGTGGAATAGGAGGAGCTAACCACCACAAATCATTGACAGCCAGCTTTGGAAGCAAGTGGTTTGAAAATGAGCTAGAGGTCTTTGGGCCAGCATTTCCCCAAAGCTCCAGGAAACTTGTTGAAAATGCAAATACTGGAGTTGATACCAGCCTCTTGGGTCAGAAACTCCAGGTGCGGGGCCCAGTCTTGCATCTACAAGTCCTCCTGCAATTGGTGCAGGTTTGAGCTTGAGCATGACTGGTCTGATCCAATGCCTCATGTTAAACACGACAAAGCAGAGGCCCTGGGAGGAAAGAGTTGCTTCCTGGAACACACAGCAACATGGCACAAGCCTTGGACTAGAACCCAGGTCTCCTGACCCCAGAGCTAGTAAATCTGTGTTAGAACTGGTGAGTGCAGGCAGTTTGGGCTCAGCTTGTGTACATGGGGAAGAGTGGCCGGGCATAGCCACTGAACGCTTCCAGACCCCATGCCGCTGGCTATACCTACCTGCCCTTTGGTTCCTTCAAGCCTCCACTCCTTCATCTGTGGCAATGAAAGGAATCCAGTCACCAGAGAGGGTTAGTCTGTAATCAACTCAGCTGGGTTCTTATTTTGAGTCTCAGTTTCCTTTTCTGTAAAGTATCAGTAATAGTTTCTGTGTGGCCAGCCTCACCAGGGTACTGTGATACTGGGGCTGGAAGTATTTAAATTGTTTCTAAATTAAATTATTATTTTGCAGCAGTATAACATACAAAATATACAAAAGTTGCAAAAGAGTACCCAGGAAGAACTAAGGCCACCCCTCATACAAATGGGCTCTCTCTAGGCCCTCCCTACACCTTCCTAGAGGCCTATCAGAGAATCCCACACACACACACTTTAAAGAGAATTGTTGGGACTGGAGAGATGGCTCAGTGGTTAAGAGAACACGCTCTTGCTTTCAGAGGACCCAAGTTTGGTTCCAAGTACGCTCAGGCAATTCACAACCACCTATAACTCCAGCTCCAGGGAATCCAACACCCTCTTCTGGACTCTGAGGGCACTATGTGTGCATGCTAGCATGCAGACACACACCCATATACGTAAATAAAAATTTTTTTTAAAGAGAGCAATTGTTTTACTTTCTGTTTTGGAAGGTTGCCTGTCCATTCCCATGCAGTTTGAAAAACAATAACAGAGAGATCTTGTGTACCCAGATCTCCTCAGTGGTAGCCTCTTGCATAACTGTATCACAGTAAAATCTGGAAACTGATATTCATGCCATCCTTTCTCGTGGCTAAGATCTCACCAGCCAGCACTTTGAGCCTGACTTGGTGAGTTACGTCTATAATCCTTGCAACTAGCAAGGCTGAAGCAGGAGGATCATCTTGAGTTCAAAGAAAGCCTGGGCTACATAGTGAGACCTTGTCTCCAAAAACCAAAACCAAACAAACAGGGCCAGGGAGGTGGCTCAGTAAGTAAAGGCACTTGTTGCCAAGAATAATGACCTGAGTTCAATTCCCCTGAGACTATGTTGTGGAAGGAGCAAACTGACTCTTGTAAGTTGTCCTCTGACCTCCACATGCGTGCCATGGCACTCATGTGCCCATACATATGCATATGCATATACATATACATTCACATGCTCACAAAAGAAATAAAAATGTAACAGATGCTGAAAATAATCTAAAAAGATACATATGCACTTTTCTAAGCCCAAAAAGTGTCATCCCTGAATCATGCTCTGAACCTGGTAAAAGCATTTTGAAAATGGTTCATTCTGTGATATGCACTATTTTACGGAGTATCTGTGTTTTAAAATTAGCTAATACATGTAGTAAATCATACCACAGATAATCCAGTATAGTAGTAAATCGTGTATGCTGAAAATAGTCCAGTCTTCACTGTCACTCCAAAAGGTAAGTTCTACGATCATCCCCATTTTATAGACAGCTCAGCGAGTTTGCCACCTGCCCATAATCACGCTGCCCTGCCTGATCCGCTTTGAACCTCCAGATTTGAGTGTGAACAGTGGTTGTTTTCCATCTTTGAGTCTCCCTCGAGGCACGGTTTCTGGGTTTTGGGCCTCACTGTCCTCAGACGGAGAGGAGCACAGTCCACGCTGACCTGGTCCCTTCTGCCCCTGGAGCCGCTGGCTTGAACCTGGGCTGCTTTATTCCCCTCCTTGTTGTTCTGGGCACTTTTCTTTCTCCTCTGTCGGACATTTTTTTTCCTTTCTGACCCTCTTGGACCTCTAGAATTCAGGCTGGGGAGCTTTTTCTATCCGTTCATAGCCTGCCTTGCTCCCTGTGGGATTGAGGACTGTGTGGGCTGCAGAGATTTCTCTGCTCTCATCTCCCAGCTCCCAGAAGAGCCAATGGAGATGTTATGATGAATGATTTTTGATGGGATAAAAATGATTCGAGTGATGTGATGTATCCCTTAATTTGTTAAAGCTGTGAGCAGATGCCTGTGTTACCTGAGCACACAGCTGGGGCAGAGCCACAAGCTGGAGTCCATCTGTCACTGGGCCAGGAGTATGAGGCCAGGAATCTTTGCCAAGGACTGGGAGAGGGCATTGGGGGTGGAGCAGCAGAGGCCCAGATCCAAGGTCATGGGCGAGACCACCTTGCCCCAGGCCAGTGGAGAAGCCGAATGGGGCCTGGGCAGTTAGCCAGAGCGCAAAGAGTGATCTTCCAGCCTGAGGTGTCCCATTTCCATCCCTGGCTTCCTATAGCAGGACCCGTCCTTCCTTCCTGGCCTCTCTACCACTCTCTCCTAAGCACAGCTGAAGTCGCCAGAACTTCCTTGAGTAATTATTCCTAAAAAGTTCAGGAATCCAAAGAGGATTGGCCAAAAGCAAATAGAAGAAGGAAAGAAAGAAGATTATTTGAGAAAACCAAATCCCATCTGCTTATCATTAATAAAGCCTTTTACTATGTCTCTGTGAGACCGTGATGAAGAAAGCCGGTTCTCCATTTTACAGATATGGGTGCTGAGGCTCACCAGGACCCCAGCACGTGGCTGAGTTGAAAACCTGCCTGTCTCTGCTGCACAATCTTTTCTCCAAATCTGAATTCACTGTTCTGCTGCACTCTGACCCAGTGGGGCTACCACCTTCACAACTCCAAAATTCTAGGTCCCTGGGTGGTGTCTGCCGAGTTCACTTACAGCCATTTCAGTGGTACCTAAGCTGAGTACTCAGCGAGTGTCTGATGATATTAGTGGAGTGGCATCATCATCATTATCATTAAAGCTTATGAACCAGTGGCTATTATGTGAAATGGTGTTTGAGGAAGATGAGGCTGGTCGTGCTGTCCAGGCAGGGCTAGAGAGACAAGTAGTCCAGGAAGGGACCATGGGATGGATAATGCACAGTCACTGGCTGTAGGAGATGAAGCAGCAAACGGGACCACGGGGCCTGTGTGGGAAGCCCATGTGTATCCCTGCAAGAGCTCCTGGGGTTTCAGTTGAACAGAAACAAGCTCCATGGTTGGGAAAGGTGAAATTGCAGGACAGTTTGTAGGTATTAACTGGTTTTATGATTCTAGAACCTGGTAGACTGAGCCAAAGAACTTGCTTTTAAATACAGAGAAGCGAGACGGGAGAGAGGAAAGAAAGAAAAAAATAGCAGAAACAAAGAAGAAAAAGTAGATCGGTCATTTCAAAGTTACTTTCCTTGAAAAGTGGAGACAGGGAGATAGAAAACAGAAAAATGACTGTGGTTAACCCAGATGACTTTGTATTACTCTTGTATATGTTAAGAACTGAGGCAGAGAGAATTTCACTATCATGGCCGTTGACAGCGGCCTGGCTGTCTGGGATTATAGCTGTTCTCTCTCTCTCCTCATTTCTTGGAAGGTCAGTTTCACTTTGATGACATAGATTTTGAGCATAGGTAACTCTACTTTGATTTTTAATCTGAACTGTTGGGCCCAATATGGGACTTAGTCCGAAGCAATGGTCTTCTGTTGATTTTATTTAATAGTGGATTTCAGAGGTTCCTCCTTGTGCTTTTTGGGTCAACCAGAAGTAGATACGGCCTAAAGTCTGGATTAATCCCAGCTCTTCAATTTAACTATCTCTGTAGCTTGTTTGACATAACTTGCTTCCCAATTGTAAACTGGAGTTTCCTATAGCTACTGCCAAGTTGTGTGAAGGTTCAGTGAGCTAAGTAAGAGGCACAAAGCTCTCCCTTGGGGTTGGCCCACCCTAGTCCTCTATTGAAAACATATTCCTGGTACCCCATGAGGTCTAGGCTAGGAGGTTGTCTCCTGGAGGGCTGCCTGTAGAGTGGCTCTAAAGTGGCTTATGATTTCTGTTTCTGTTTTCACAGGAACTACCTCTTCAGACTCAGCCTTGCCAATGTCTCCCTCCTTCAGGTACATTTGTTTTTCTTCCCTTCTTGTAATTGCCTATGTTTGGAAACTGGGGGCTGGCCAGTCTACATAGCTAGATTCTTAGTTCAGAGCCTGGGATTAACAGCAGGAGCCACCTGTTCTTTTTCCTGGCCAGGGACTCAGTCCCTGCTATCAAGGACATTGCTGGGAGGATACCTGGAAGTGGGGCTCAGCCGACACACACATGGAGGCCTGTACAGGGCTTTTGCATTGTGCTAAGACACTTCCCACAAGGAAGGGAGGAAAAAGCACCAGGCTGGGATGATCCTCTGCCCCTATTGGCTGAGACTGAGGGGTTTGCTGGATACAGAACTTCAAGGGCTAAAAATGGGACTCTGTTGGGCAACCTGGGACAGTTGGTCATTCTAAGTCTAGAGCCTAGGTCCACAGAAATGTCCCACAGTTTGTGCCTCAAGGAATGGTGTCTCTGCTTCCTCTCTTAGCTTGGCCTGAGAGATCCAACTCTAACTCGGCATTTTCATTGAGCTGTGATTGATTTATTATGTGCTGCCAAGAAAGGCTCCCCAAGCATAATTCCCTAAGTGCTCTGAGAGCCTTTTTAATGGGAATCCTTGATCCAGAACAGTTATCCCAGATTGAGAAACAGATGCCAGACCATCTCTGCAGAGACTGAACATTATAGAGAAAGGATGACCATTCTTCTTCAATGAGGGGAGAGCCTCCATTTCTGTGTCCAAGAGTGGTCTTCATCCCCTAGCAATTGAGCATTCTTTGAGCACTTATTGCATACCAGCTCTGAGCTGGGGGTTGAAGGTACTAGGAAAGCAGACTCTCTGACTCCAGGGAAAGATGATGACAGATGCACACAGCCTAGTTAGAACTCAGGCGTTAATCAAGCACTGGGCTGTTTGGCAAGGAGTTCTGCTGTAGCAGGCAGTTAGAAAAGGGGAGACCTCCTTGGTGAGCCAGTATGACATTCTAAAGTCTAGGCTTATGCATGTGTTATGGGTTGAATGTGAAATACTCCCATAGACTCTGGTGGCTTAATACTTGGTCCCAGCTAGTAGCACTGTTTTGAGAAGTTATGGAACTTTGGGAGGTGGTGGATATAAATCACTGGGGCCAGGCCTTGAAAGTCATAGGCCAGCATGGCTTCTGTTCTCATCTCTGTTTCCTGATCCATCAAGACTTGAGGAACCTCAGCCACAAGCTTCTGCCTCCATGAACTCTGCCAGACCTTCCCCATCATAACGGGCTATACCCTTTGGGTCATGAGCCCAAATAAATCCTTCTTCTTTTAAGTTGCTGCTGCTAGTTACTTGGTCAGTGATGAGGACAGGAACTACTACAACATGGTACATGGTATTTGAGTTCTAAAGGTGAGACCCATTCCTTTACCTTGAAAAAAATGCACATAAGAGATTGTGCATGATTCCTTTCCCTGTAGGGGGACCACGTGGCATGTTCTTACAGTCCAGACTTGAGCAAGACTTGAGCAAAGTTCCCAGAGTCAGCATTCCATGGTCATAAGCAGCCAGACTAACTTCTAATTGGTATCTATAGATGACAAAGCCAAAGTGTCAAACCTGGCAGATCAAGGCTTTGGGGAAACCATCACAGAGGTTTAAAATGAACATTAAGGCAGTTGATCTAGGGGCCTGCCCTGAGCGCTTGGAGGTTGCTTTTTATTTGATTCCCATGGTCTGCAAATGAAGGTCTCCTGGCACTGGAGAGTGGCTAAAGGCAGGAAGAGAGCAATGCAGAGAAATAATAGCAGGGCTTGGAGGAGCGTGTATAGGAGGCTGGCCTAGAGGCAAGAGGTACCCTGGCCCAGCAGGGTCTGCAAAGGTATTGAGAGGTGCTGTCTTTGAACTGGAGCCCAAAGGCTGTATTTGCCTGGCAGCAAAGGAGAGAACAGCGGAGTGAGACTGCACACAGCACTGAGGGGCAGGATCAGAGGGTGGGCGTAGGGTAAGGGTAGGAGGTGAGGCCCCAGACGTGAGAGGGGCTTCATTTCAGGGGATCTTCATTACCAGCTGAGGGGTTCACTCTTTATTTTGAAGGCCATGGATATCCATTAATGAGTTCTAAGCAGAGAAATGACAAGAACAGATTTGACATTTGGGTCCTGTGACCCAGAGCAGGGACTGGAGGAGGGAGCAGCCAGTCAGGACACAATTGCAATTGTCCAGATGAGTGATGGAGAGGTTTGAAGAGAGCAGCGGCAAGGGAATGGAGGACAGGAAAGGGCACTTAAGGTGGCAGGGTCACATGGGAGCACAGCATCACACCATCTGAGGATCATCAGGGCACACTCTTCTGTGTGAAGGTGACCCCTGCAGGAGTTAGTCATACCTGGACCACAGAGGTAACATCTAGGTATCTGGATCACACAGCTGGAAACCATAAATTAGATGGGAATGAGACTGACTCTAGACCATTGGTTCTCTTGACTGTTCACTAGATTCCCTAGGGGAGCTTTAACAAGCACTGGTGTCTCGGAGGTTCTTATACAATCACTTTGGGGTACAGCCTGGATACCGGGCTTTTCAAAAGCTCCCAAGTGGTCCCAATAAGCAGCTACATTTAGAATGTCAAGAAAGCCTTGTCTGGGATGCTGCCCTGCTGACTTTGTCTCCCCAGGCCTCCTCACTAGCTATTCTGCAGGGCATAAGTCATGCACCTTGTAAGTCATACATGTTCAGATTGATTGATGACAGAGGCCTGGGATTTGGTTCATCCAGCTTGGTGTTGATGTGGTGTTAGTCACAGGCAGACATCTATGCAGACTTGTAAAGGCTGCTCAATTTTAGTGGGATTCTCCTAAGTATCTGCAAGCCAACCTCAAGAGCACCCAAAGTGAATTTCTCACCTTCCCTGGGGTGTCTCCTAGAAGCCTAACTTCAACCTTCAGACTGGATTCTCCCAACAGAAACAAGGAGAAAAATTAGTACATTTTATGTACTTGTAAATTACCCCAAGTTCGGCCTCAAAGAGAACACGTGAGTGGTTGGGGCAGGGCATCCAGCACCTCCAGTAAGGCTGATGGCAGACCTGGGCCTCTGATCAGCTCCCTGGCCTGGGGAGAAAGCCTTGGCTGTGGGCAATTCACCAGCAAGTGCCCTGGCACGTCTTTTCTGGGGTCTTTGGCCCCTGCCATGGGTATCTGCTATCACAAGCAACTCATTCGAGGGCTGGAAATGAGCCCATGCCACTGTGCTGACAGGGAAGGGGGCACTGAGCTGCCCAGTGGTTCCCAGGGTACGAGTTAAGCCAATTTAAACCTCCATGTTTTATTAATGCTTTAAATAATTGACATCTGCTAAAGAAAAATCTAAATGCAAACAGGTTATGTAAACCAGTGTCCATTAAAGGGACTTCTAAGAGCCTGACCCCTATTAAACAATGTAAACTCTGTTCCCTAAGGAGACTCAAAATCCCCAGCCTCTTCCAAATCCAGGACGGAAGGAGCAGATTGGGCTGCTGTGTCTGTGTGTCTGTGCATCCGTGTGTGTGTGTGTGTGTGTGTGTAGTGGGGGCACAATTGGGGACATCGGCTGCAGTGGTGATATCAGCTGGATAACTAGATGTCAGTTATCAGTAGATAACTCAATCTACTGGTCTTAGGAATTTTCAAAAAGGAGCTGTATGATCCACAGTTTTGGGGACTGGGAGGCCAGCATGATGCTATCTTGGAGTTGGCAATTAAGTGCACAAGTGACATTTGTCAGTCACTCCAGTTCCCGGGGATGATGTGTTTGAAGGCCTAATGGCTGCAGTGTTATGATCTCTGGATGCCAGATGGCCTGCAAGCACAGAAGTGATGACCGTTGCACACACACCACACCGGGACACTGGTGAAGCTCTGTTGAGCCCTGGGCAGACCTTTAGGGTGGCTCCAGCTCTCTTCCAGCCTACCTCACATCCTCCACACTTGGGTCCAGCAGCTCATGGCAGTTGGTAGCTTAGACTCTGCTAAATAGTGAACTCAGTGCCCAGATGATGTGCTGATGCTCAGCCATCATCTCTGACCAGCTCTTGTGTGTCCAGAGGAGTCGCCATGCCCACATAGAGGTGATTCCATCCATGTCCCTGATGCCTTCCCTGCTCTTTCCCATGCCACAGAAACCACATAGTTCTGCTGTTAATTGAGATCAACACTCTGTAATTCTGGAACAGTCCAAATATAAAATATTCTACATGCTGCATGTGGCTATCTCCACTTCTTCACAGAAACCCACCAAAGGCATGTGGGAAATTATAATAGGCACATACCCACATGACAAAGAGAATGAGAGAGGACACATCCACAGAGAAAAAAAAATCAGTCCTTCTGGGGAGATGCAAAGAGAATGAAGGAATGCTTCAGACAACAAAGAAGAAGAGCTTACAGAGGGAGATGTGGCAGCGAAGCAAGTTGCGTCTCTAGGAAAACTCAGAGATCTGGGTATTAGGTTGTGGAATAAGGACAAACTAAAATAGGGCAACTGATTAGAATTCTCTAAATGGGAACAGGTGGCTCAGTGTTCAGAGCACTGACTGCTCTTGCAGAGGACCCAGGTTTGGTGACCAACACCCACACGGCAGCTAACAACCATCTGTAACTCCAGTTCCTGGGGATCCAACATTCTCTTCTGGCATCTGTGGGCATTGCCTGACACAGGAGCACTTACATACATGCTGGCAAAGCATGCACATAAAAATAAATACTTCTCTGAATGAAGAGGTTGGAACCTAAGTCTCCAACCACATCACCGTTCAGCAAAGGAGACCAAAATATTTCCCCCAG
Source organism: Eospalax fontanierii (assembly GCA_035773235.1). Classification (NCBI taxonomy): domain Eukaryota; kingdom Metazoa; phylum Chordata; class Mammalia; order Rodentia; family Spalacidae; genus Eospalax; species Eospalax fontanierii. The sequence goes on along the minus strand of CM069534.1, from coordinate 62,701,098 downwards.
GGTCTCAAATGGGGAGTCCAAATTTAGGGCCCATAGGAAAGGTAAAAGGCGTTGATGGGGTGTGGGGCTAGAACAAAGAGCTCAAGTTTAAATCTGCAAACGTACCGACTCCCAGGCTAGAGATTGAGTCTGTGTTTGAAGCTCAGTGAGTTCAGAGACAAGACTTGGGAGCATGACAGAGAGGGGTGCCCTGTAGAGTACCCCACTAGAACCCTTAGGAAAGATATCCCCATCAGAACCCTGAGAAGGCACGCATGGGGTTTCCAGTGAGCTTCTAGGTGCTTTACTCTTAAAGAAAGCAAATATAATTGTTCGTCGTGTTCAATTTTATGCATACAAGAAGACAGATGGCACAGTGAATTCATTGTATTCTGCATTAAGCCATGATTACTCTTGTTTCTTCTATACTCCCCTCCTCCCTGTGAGGGATAGTTTTGAAACAAATCTCAGACATATGCCATCCATGATTTCAACATGCAGAGCTGCTGAAGACGGAGCTCAGTGGGAAAGCTCTTGTGTATCATGGGCAAGGTTCTGAATTCAATCCCCCAGCATTACAAAAAAAATTAAAGATGAAAGAAAGGAGGGAGGAAGGGAGCGAGAGAAGGGAGGGACGGCGGGGAGGGGGGCAGTCTGGACATGGTGGCTCATGCATGTCTGTCTGTCGTTCAGTACTCAGAAGACTGAGACACGGAGATCTCCAGACCAAGGATAGTCTGGGTTTGTCTCAACAAAACAACAAACAAAAACGATATTTCAATATGCATTTCTAAAAGATGAGGATTTTTAAAAAAAGAATGACTTAAAATATTTTCATATCTCTAAATACCTGAAGTTTCATAATTGTCTCATAAAGTTTCAAAATAGGCCTGGGGGATGGATGTAGCCTAGTGGTAGAGCTCTTGTTTAGCCTATGTGAGGCCCAGGACCATCCCCAGAATTGCAAAAAGAAAAAAAAATCAAAATAATTTTGCTTGTTTGAGTTAGGATACAAAAATATTATAATTTCTTAACATGTCTCTTAAGTCTACTTTGAAGCTTTCTTCTATTCCTTGTTCTGTATGATTTATTTACTGAAGAATCCTGGTCACTAGACCTGTAGTTTCCTGATTTTGCTGACTACAATCTGGGTGGCATAGCACCATATTCCGGTAGTTTCGGTATCACCTGTAAATTGACTGTTAGACCTACAGACTTCATTAGTTTGGATTCTGGCACGACTACTTCACAGGTGTAGGTTCATAAAGTCTTTGTTTGCAACCATTGATGACCATTTTCTCCATCCATTAATTCTTTAGTCATTGTAGTTTATTGACTGGATTAATTGGAAAGCAAACTGCTCTGCTGTTTGATTACGGGGTGATATGCGCATGAAGCAAAAGCAAGACAAATGTTTGCTGACTGCTCCCTGCAGGCTTCTGTGTTTAAATATTTGCTCTCTGATGATGGGACTGTCTTGACCGCACCTTCAGGAGGCAGGCCTGACTGAAGGAATGCGTCACTGAGGGCAAACCTTGTGGTTTACAGCCTGGCCTGCTTCTGGCTTGTGTCTGCTTCCTGGTCCTCCTGACGGCTCCCACTGCCAGCCGATGCTCCGGAACCATGTTTCCCCACCACGATGGATTGTACCCCCTGGAACTAAGAGCCCAAAGAAACCTTTCCTCCTTTAAATTACTTTAGCCAGGTATTTTACAGCAGCAATGAGAAAAGTAACCTAAGATGCACTATAGAGACAAAGGATCCCCTCTGCATTCCCAAACCACTTCTCTTTTTCTATTTATTATTTTTGTTTTATGTATATGCCTGTATTGCCTGCATATATGCAAGTGCACCCATGTTGTGCATGCCCAAGGAGGACAAAATAGGGTCTGGAGTTATGAATGGTTGTTAGCCGTCACGTGGGTACTGGGATTCAAACCCAGGTCTTCTGCAAGAGCAGTCGATGCTCTTAACCACTGAGCCATCTCTCCAGCCCCTGCTGCTTTACTTTTTAAAAAACAATATTTTCGTTGGTTCTTTGAGAATTTAAAACAATGGATTTTGATCCTATTCAATGCCCCTCCTCCATTTCCTCCCAGAGTCCTCCCTCCCCACTCCCCAGCCCCACTTCAAGTCTTCTATTTCTGAAAGCCCCACGAAGTCCAATTTACGTCCCCCAAATACTCTTAGGTGTGAGTCCATCCACTGAAGTGTGGTGAACTCACCTGTGATGACACTCTTAAAGAAAACTGACTCTCCCTCTCCCAGAGTTATGAGATGCCAATGACTGCTATGATACGCCCCTCCATATTTGTCTGACTTGGGCTTGCACAGATTTTGTGCATGCTGTCACAACCACTCTGGGTTCGTATGTGAAGTACTCTGTTGTGTCTGAAAACCATTGTTTTGCTGTGGTCATCCACCACCTCTGGCTCTTATCATCTTTACTCCCTTCTTTCTTATGAGGGCTCTTTGACTGAATGGAACCAAATACATACAAGAGAAAACCATATAAGTTTTCCTAATTTTACATATACCCAGAGATCTTGACATGACAATGAAATCCAAGTAAATGAGCAAAGCAAGATGCTTTTATACTTTTAAACAAAGAGCAGTGGATTTGTGAAGGAACAGAGCAAATGGGTCTTTGAGCTAGGGTCATAAATTCTAGGGATGTCACTAAGATATAAAAGCTGTTGAAGATAAGCATTACTCCAATGAGTGATTCATTTTAGCTGCAGTCCTAGTTGCCAGTCTCTGGTAATGAGGGGCATTTTCCTATCTTGATACAGAGGAGACTCCTTCTCTATGAGACTCTTCATGTCGTGTCACTTGAGGAAAAGTAAAACCAAATGGTCCTTCCTAACCTTCCACTTCTGCAAGTGATTTCACCTTGAAATAATCAATATACCAGCCTGACATACTTTGGTATGGCACACCCTACTCTCTTTCAATTCTGCTTTTATTTGCTAGTTTTCAAATGACGTGCTTGCTAGTACCTTTAAATAGTGGTTATTTTCTTTTATTATTTTATTTTTTGAGGCAGAGTTTCATGTCTTCCAGGCTAGTCTCCAACTCAAGTTGAACCCAAGGATGACCTTGAACTGACCCTCCTGCCTCTACCTCCCAAGTGCTAGGATAATAGGTGTGGGCCTCCATGCCTGTTTTATGGGGGTATTAGGGATCAAACCCAGGGACCAAGCAAGCACTGTCCTGCTGAGCTACATCTCCAGCCCTGTTCATTTATTATTACTTCAGACTCATGCATCTCCATTTTGTTGTTGGGCTTCAATCCATTGCTGGTGCCATCTTTCATGGCTATCTGATCTGTCACAGTGGGAGGCCTCTTCAATCCATCCTAGTTGTTTTTGCATCCTAGCTATTGGTGTGAGAAGATGTTCTGCCCAAGATGGAACCAACCATTTCTTCAAGGAGTCTTGGTTCTCTTCAGTGGGAAATGGCTAGTGACTTCATTTTTAAAAACTTTTTTTTTTGAGACAGGGTCTCCCTGTGGCCCCAGCTGGCCTGGAATTTTATATATATATATATATATATATATATATATATATATATATATATATATATATGTAATTTTATATCTACACACACACACACACGCACACACACCAGGCTAACCTCAATCTTACAGTGATCCGTCTGCCTCTACCTCCCAAGTGCTGGGATTAAAAGTGTGTACCACCATGCCTAGATTGGTGACTTCTTTTAAAATGTGCCACAAAAAAACCAGCTATCACCATGCACTTGAGGAAAGCCTTAAAGTGAAAGGAAGACCAAAATACACCACAGAATGAAGGAAGCAGTAAGAAACAGAGACTACGCAACAACTAAAATCATAACTGCAAAAAACTAATTAGTGTATCTTGAGATATAAAAATATCTTATAAATAAGAACTATGAAAAGTGAAAATGCAATTGGTAAAATAGTAATTGAACTGAAGGATTTTAAAATAAAATTGAAGAAAAACCCTACTGAAATTAGAACACCAGAAGCAAGAGTTAAAAAATAAGAAATTCCAGAAAACAGAGGATAAATCAAGGCATAAGCACCAACTGTGGGTTGGAGTTCTATGAATTCTAAACAAGAGAAAGAGAAAAAAGTAAGGAGGAAGTGAAAGACTAAGCATAAGAAAGCAGAAGAAAATTTGCCAAAACAGAGGACAAGTCTTCATACTGAAAAAGTTGACTGAGTTCCCAAAAGTGACCCATACATATGCGTGAAATTTAAGTCGCTGTTCTTAGCAAGACGCTAAAAGCTCCTAGAGTCTAAAGAAAACAAAAGGGGTTCCCATAAAAGATGAGAGGTAAATGCATTGATTCCTGAAGAGTGATGTAGAACCAAGAAGACAGCGGTATGCAAATGTTTATAAAACTCTCAGTGAAACTTAATTTGAACCCAGAATTCCGTGTGAAAATAATCAGTATGAAGAGTCAATCAGACACAAAAGAATTTTAAGAATTGATCCTCCATGTTCCTTTTCTTAGGAAGATACTGGAGGTGCATGTGTTCCACCAAAATAAACAACTAAATAATAAATGAGGGCAACATGGGCTTCAGAAAGCAGAAGAGCGAGGTAAGTTGTGTTCCCAAGCAGCCAACCACTGGAGCGGGAAGGCGGAGGTTAGGAGGATGGAGAGGAGACTGGGAACAAATAGGTTTTCTGAATAATTGGTGCACACAGTTAGGACATGATACTGAAAGGGATTTCTGTCACCTTTGGAAATTTTGAGAACATCGATGGTTGTGCAAATGCAAAGCACATCAATGACGAAGATCAAGACAGTTATTTAGTCCAAGAAACAGAAAGTTGTTCCAGTAAGTTCCGGTAAGGAAACCTCATCAGATTCTGAGTATCTTTTTGACTCTTGAATAACCATTTTCACATTTTAATGAGTCTGAAATCAGGTGTGTCTTACAATTACAAGCATCTTACAGTCACTCTTGGCCAGATTTCAGCCCTGATACAGTTGTAACCTGGGCAGGTGGACTTGCTCACGCTGTTCTGACTGGATAACAGCAGCTCCTTTAGTGTGTCAGTGATTATAAGATCATATAAGGAAGGATGAGTCCAGGTTGGTTAGAAAACTTGTGGACTTCTGGTAAGACGAAGTCAGTATCAGCATCTAAACTCACAGAATAAGATCAGTGGCTTGGAAGAAAATCCTGCAGACCAGAGTGGACCACTTAAGAATTCCTGCCTGGATAGTTCAATTAATGATACTCTAAATAAAATAAAATAAAAACACCAAAATGAGCAGTGACAGCTCTGAATAGAGGAGGATTCGGGGGAGATGAGCTCTGAATTTAAAGAAGGCCAAAAGTGTTTAGATTTCCTTACATTTTTTTTTAATGTACAAGATTGATATGTGATAAAATATGTCTAAATATGAACACTTTCAATAAGTTTCCATTAAAAATATAGGTGATAAAAGTGTTTGACTGGCAGTATATTTTCTTTCACAGTAGTTTGTGTTGCGGATCAATGGCTTACCATCAGGGAAATCTGAGGGCTTGTAGAGGAACTGTTTTTACATATTTACAATAATGTGAATGCCAATATTGGTTTTTAATTTAAAAATTAGTTACAAGGAGGGTAAGAAAGGTATTGTAGAAATGCTCTAGGGGAAGATTGAGACAGACAAATTGGCAAAATCTTTACCTGTCTGAAGGACTCAAAAGAGGCAAGGTGAGGGTCCATACATTGGGACTTTTTTTTTAAATGTGTATGTGTGTGTTTGTGTGTGGTGATGGTGGCAGGGGGTCCTGCTGGTGCCCTCAGAAGTCAGAGGAGGGTGTCAGATACCCTGGAGCTGGAGTTACAGGCAGTTAGTCATAAGCCACCCAATGTGGGTGATTGGAACAGAAATTGGGTCTTCCAGAAGAACAGCAAATGCCGTTAACCGCTGAGCCCTGGGACACTGGTGTTTAACACTGGTTTTTAATCACTGGGGTAAAGGGGCTGCAGTATGAAGGGAATAAACTGTTAGGAGTTTTGTTAATATTTTTTCATATGTTTAAAAAAACTGTGCATCATTACCTTGCTAAAAATAATTTTTCAAATAAATTAAAAAGCCCATTCTGTGCTGTTGTCGTTATAAATGCACGTATTCTTTCTAGGCCATATGGTGAAACTTTTGGTTCGAGGAATCTGCTTACAGTGACAGGCTGCAGACTCTCTGTCTGTGTCAATGGTCTGCTTTGTGTCTTGGGTTTGTTGCTTACTAGTGGGGGAGAAGCAGGCATGAGTTCCAGAACAGCCTGGAGGGATTGGGCCAGTCTGCTTAGTGAAGGCCAGCTCTGGATCCAGGGACTGCAGAGGTCAGCTTCCTTCTGCTTCATGCAGCCATGCATCTCCAGGAGAAAACAGAAAACAGCCCTGTGGGTCCTACCTTGCCCCTTGCCTCCTCCCATAGTCAAGGAAAGCAGTTCTGTGAGACATTAAAAGCAGGGTGTGTGTGTGAGAGAGAGAGAGAGAGACAGAGAGAGAGAGAGAGAGAGAGAAAGAGAAAGAAAGAGAGAGAGAGAGACTGCTTGCTCAGGACTTCTAGGACAGTCTAGTAGGCCATGTTTATTAATGTGACCTTCACTGGGTGAAAAATGTCCCTCTTTCCTTCCGTGCTGCCCTAGAAGTGGGGAAAGACTAGGTGGGGGGGGTCCTGGTGGGGACAGCCCTCTCCTAGTGCTCCTGGGCATAGGACAGTGCAAGTGACACCATAGGGAATCAGGAAAGGGAAGTAGACAAACCCTGGTTTTGATTCCCAGCACTGCATAAACCAGGCATGGCAGCGATGCTTGTAATCCCAGCACTCAGAAGGTGGAGACCTGAGGATCAGAAGAGCAAGGTCATTCTCAACTTGTTTTGAGAGAGAGAGAGAGAGAAAGAGAGAGAGAGAGAGAGAGAGAGAGAGAGAGAGAGACACTTTGTGGGAAGAATTTCTTGACCCTGGGGACAATGGAATAAAAGGTACAAACACATGTAGCCTTTGACATAAGAAACAGGATCCTACCCATAGCCTACCACACATTTTAAATTGTCACCCAGATCCTTAGTGTCCTCGGAGATCAAGGGCAAAAAAAATACTTTGCAGGGAGGGTTTGTGGTAGGAAAATAAGGTATTCTATTTCTAAGGTCTGCACAATCTAGCCTTTGCGGGGGGCGGAGCTCAGCCTCCAACTCCTTAACTCCTTTGAGGGACATGCAGAAGGCACACTCCCCACCCCCTAAAACCTGGGTGGTGCTGAAAGCCCTTCTTGGCTACTTGCAGTTTCATAACTGACCTTGGGAAGTTCGAGGGAATGATAGAACCCATGAAACAGAAAGTGAGTCCTCCAGATGTCCCCACTCCAAGCAGGCAGGGAAGGTGTTATGCTGCATTAAAAGTCTCTGGGTGAGGACATCCGGCAGCCTCCCAACCTCCAAATCCCTCTAATGCAGTGATAGGAAGCCTTATTCTGCCTGTTACCCAGATCCTTCTCAGCTCCTAGTCCACTCCAGACCCTGGCTGCTGTGTACGCTAATGCGCAGTGTCAGGAAGCAGACCAATGATTCTGTATTCCTTCCACAGGCCACAGAATGGGCCTCCAGCGAGGACACACGCCGCTCCTGCCAGAGCAAAGGAAAGACTGAAGTACGTGCAGGTGGCTCCAAGGGTTCTGTTGAAAGCCTGTGCGAGGGAAGGGTAAACTCCTTGTGGGCATGAGGTTCCTTACCCCAGTGGTCTGGCCTAGGTTAGTTACGACTTCGTATGTCAGTGGGAGGGTGGGGTCCCAGAGTCCTGTGGGTCCGGGGAAGGGGTGCTCTCAGATGTTCATTGGTCTCTCTGACGCACTGGTGTGAGAGAAACATGCTCCATTCCACACCTGCAGAGTTGCAACCCTCTATCATTTTGCTTCCTGCCTCAGGAGGAATGTCAGAACTACGTGCGAGTCTTGATTGTTTCCGGCCGGAAGGTGTTCCTCTGTGGCACCAATGCCTTTTCTCCAGTGTGCTCCAGCAGGCAGGTGAGCCAGGAGTACCAGGGGAAGGCGCCTTGCTCAGGCACGCAGCCTTGGAGTGGGGCTGACAAATGTTACGGGGGGGCCGGGGGGGGGCTAAAAGACTATATGTCTTTGCAATCTTGAGACAAATATAAAAAAATATTCTTTATCTGAAACTCAAATTGAACCTATCTTCTGTAATTCATTGGTCAATCTTACTTGAAGGGCCTGTCTGGGGTCCACATGGCACTTTGTAGGACCTCATCCTCTGTGATGGGTGGTCAGTCAGAGTGAGGGGAGTCCCACAGAGACGAAGAGTCCCAGCGCAAGTGGAACTCGAGGATAAAAAGAACAGATGGCCTCAGGACCACAGGGAAAACATTCCTTCTCTCATTGTCCCCAGGTGGGAAACCTCAGCCGCATGATTGAGAAGATCAATGGTGTGGCCCGCTGCCCCTATGACCCACGCCACAACTCTACAGCTGTCATTTCCTCCCAAGGGGAGCTCTATGCAGCCACTGTCATCGACTTCTCAGGTCGAGACCCAGCCATCTACCGCAGCCTGGGCAGTGGGCCACCGCTTCGCACTGCCCAGTATAACTCCAAGTGGCTCAATGGTAAGGAGGTCTAGTTCTGGGGCAGAGCTGCCTCCGTTCTGAAATCCCATCAGTCCTTGCTTCTCTTGCTTCAACAAGGAAGTGGCTAGGGTAGGGCAGGTGCCTGCCCAAAGACTGAGACACACTGGAGATGAGTCCCAGATGTCCTGATGACCCAGAACAAATGGAAGACAGGCTATCTGGGGGGAGAGAGTTAGGGATTGAGTGGAATAGTTGTTATGGGACAGAAGGGATTACAGGGACAGTATGCATCTTCTACCCCTTGTTGGAATACATTTCTTTACCAACTAGCTGTTTGGCCTTGAGCAAGTACTGAACCTCTCTGATCCATGATGTTTTCATCTTTAACAAGGCAATAATCCTAGAACTTACCTTATAAACGCTAGTGATAATTAAGTAGGTGAACCAATAAAGTTCTTATGATAGTATGTGATATGTAGTGAATATATGGAAACATTAACAAATATTATAGTTTTATTTTATATTGGATGTGGGAACAGAGTTAATTAGAAGCCAAGGAGAAAGTTCAAGATGCTCACCCGAGAGTCCTTCCCACTCTGCGGTCATCTTTCCTGCTGACCTGGCACAACTTCCTTTTCTGCCACTCTATCTCAACAGAGCCAAACTTTGTGGCAGCCTTTGACATTGGACTGTTTGCATACTTCTTCCTGCGGGAGAATGCAGTAGAACATGACTGTGGGCGCACTGTGTACTCTAGAGTGGCCCGAGTGTGCAAGAATGATGTCGGGGGCCACTTCCTCCTGGAGGACACGTGGACCACATTCATGAAGGCCCGGCTCAACTGCTCCCGCCCAGGAGAGGTCCCCTTCTACTACAACGAGCTGCAGAGTGCCTTCCACCTGCCTGAGCAGGATCTCATCTATGGCGTTTTCACCACCAACGTGTGAGTCCCTACCCTCTGCCACTCAGCTTCCCTGTCATGCCAGAGCTCACCCTGCCTGATCTCAGGTGGGCTCAGCAGGCCCTTCTCAGAGCCTGGTGTCTTCATCTATAAGGCAGAGATTGTATTGCTCCTGTACTTGGTCATTTGAGGATTGTGTGGCTTACCTAACCTCTGGAGTGGTAAACCCTTGCTCTAAGTTAGTTGCTGGGAAGGGTGGGCCCAGGCCAGATATGAAGAAAGGAAGGGAACCTGCCTGATGGCTCATAAAGGGAGAATGTGCTGGTGAGGACAGTGGAGAAACCTGCCTGGGATGAATGGGCAGCAGCCGCCTAGCCGCAGTTCTCCACAGTCCCTTCCAACTCAGGGATCTGACTGCTCCGTGCAGAAAGCAGTGCTCTGGGGATACTTCTGTCACCTCCCGTCTGGCGGCACTAGAGCACACAGGCTGATATTTGGAGCCCCTTTTGTTCCTTAGGTGAGAGGAAGGGTGACCTTCCTAGAGATGCTGGACTCCCCCTCCACTGCTCCTCTGCATGGAGGCTAACAAAGCAGGTGGTTTTCATGTGAAGAGTGATAAAGGGGCATCATCTAGCCGGAGGAAGGCTTTGCTGGGAGGGATGCTCAGCAGGGCCTTTGTCAGGACATCAGAAGCTTGTGAGTCACAGAGTGACTCCAGGGAGCAGGCACTAGAAGATCAGGTCTTTCTACAGAAAGGACAGTCTAAGGGGACAGGCAAGGATAAAAGTAAGGCTGGCTGGCAGCAGCAGAGAGGCCATACTGGCCAGGGGACACACTTTTAGCACAGTTCACACAGGCCATGAGATGAAAGCGTGCTGACCATGACTTGATGTTGCTAGTTCTTAGCACAGGAGGGTAGGTGTCTGTGAGCAGAAGGCAAAAGCAGCTGGAGAGGCACCAAGGGAAAATGACATCGTAGATTGTAAGTAGTTTATGTATTGCTTAACACTTCCATGTCAGGTATTTGTCTTGCTCGGGTTGAGCAGCAGTGACCAAAAGCAGTTATGACTCTGCCTTTAAGGGGATGACATTCTAGAGGAGGGAGGGTTGTCGAGGAACCCATTTTAATCTTGATAATTCCTCAAAGGGAGAGGGCGGACTACAGGATGGTGATCATGGGACGCTTCCTACAGGAAGTGAAGTTTCTGGGATTTGAAAGGCTTTTCAACCCCCAGAATGAGCCATCCAAAGCTTTAGGTGGGAAAAAAAATGCTTCAGGCGCTGAGCAGAAACCAATGTGACAGAATCTTCAGAGGTGATGGGGGAGGTGGGCAGGAGGAAGGCTGAGGGGTGCAGGGAGGACTATCTCCCAAAGACCTTGTAGGCTGCTCTCAGGGTTTTGATCTTTACCTGGATGACGAGAGGTTACTGAAGGTTTTGGAGCAGGCCAGTAAGCAGATCAGTGTGCACTGAGAAATTCTCACTTTGGCTGCTGTGTGCAGGATGCATTAGAAGCCTAACCAGGCTGCAGGGAGATCAGCGGGATGAATGCAGCACCCAAGGGCATGAAGGGGGCTGGGAACCGGCGGAGGGGGAGGAAAATGGACACATCTGGGAGAGGAACCAAATGCAGAAAATAGGACTGGACCTGTGGGTGTGACAATGTCATCTCTGTGAGCTGCTCCCTTCACTCTTGTGAGATGCTCACTTCACACTTGTGGAGACCTGGAAGGGTCATATAGCTCACCAGGCTCCAGGGAGCCTGCAGACTGCAACATAAACTATGGTTTGCTAACCAGCTGTTTAATACATACGTGAATGTACATACATATATAAATGAGAATAGACTGGAATCACATCATAGAGTTCAATGTATGTAGCTTGAATATGTATTGTTTCATGAAACCTCAATATAGATGCGATGTTAAATCTATTTCTTTAAAATATATTTATTTTTATTTTATGTGTTTGAGTGTTTTGCCTGCATGTATGTAAATGTATCATGTTGTGCAATGCCTGCAGAAGCCAGAAGAGGGTGTCAGATCCTCTGGAACCAAATTTATGGACAGTTGTTAACCACCGTGTGGTTTCTGGGAATTGAACCCATGTACTCTGCAAGAGCAGCCAGTGCTCTTATCCACTGAGTCATCTCTCCAGTCCTATAAAATGTATTCCTTAATGTGGGCCATTGACTATAATTCTACCCCTCACTGAGGGCAAGGGATGAGGAAGTGACACAGAGAGACCTACCAGAGCTTCGCCAGTGGGTTCTTCCCAGGGTGGGAGATTACGAGGACCTCATCTCCTCCTTCTTTGACACCCCTATGGTGCATCCTAGCTGTTTCCTAGGCTGGGGAGATTATATCTGACAGCAAGTGGAAGGGCTCCAGAAGAAGGTGCCTGGTCCATAGGAAGGGCCACATAACAACAGGGAGGGCCACATCCCACAGGGAGGGCCACATTCCACCATCTCTTGCCTTCCAGAAACAGCATTGCCGCTTCTGCTGTCTGCGCCTTCAACCTCAGTGCCATCTCCCGGGCGTTCAACGGCCCATTCCGATACCAGGAGAACCCCAGGGCTGCCTGGCTCCCTATTGCCAATCCCATCCCTAATTTCCAGGTACAGACTTCCCCCATTGCCCCTCTCCCCAACCAGCCACAAGCTGACTCCCAACTGCTTAGCACAGACTTGCCAGTCCTGTCCCTGATGCTCTAGGTCTGACTTTGGGGTCTGTAACAGGTTCCTAAGAGGGTGGTAACATCTTGGACTGTGAGCAAGAAGATGATGGAGAGTGGTAGAGCCAGGAAACTTGCTTGGGACAGAATGGCAAGGGGACAGAATAAGTGGGCTGACGGTTGACTTTCATGTCCGTCCAACTGCCAGCTCCAGCCGTGGTGTGGAGCTGGGAAGGACCTTGGGCTTCTCCATCTCGCCATCCTGAGCCCATCTAGCCTGTCTCTATGTGATGATGTTGGGCAGGTCACCTCCTTGAGCCTCTTTTTCCTTATCTGGGACTTTACTTAGTCATACCGCATAGATCTGTGTAAAGACTGATACAGTGAGCGATAAAAGATGGTGACTGCCTTCCAGCTTTGAACTAGAAAGCATGAGAACTTCGAGCTGATAGGGACATAGTAGAAAACAGCTTGACCCACTGTGCGGATGGCACTTATGAAACTGCTTAAAACCGCAGGATGCCATCCACACTCAAATGATTATGTCTGGAGTTAGGTCAGGCCCGTTTGTCCTCCCGGTCCTGTTCCCTGGCAGGTCTCATTTCCCGCACTTCCCAGCCTCTGTCTCCCAGTGTTAAAGAAGACATCTTTTCCTGGAAAAGATTAAGGGGACCGCAGGGAGAATGCGGGTGACGGGGATGTTGGAGAATTAGCATCTGCCCAAGGCCCCTTGGGTGGGAAGGCTATCCTGGCAGCCCCTGTGGTGTGGGGGTGGGCACCTGTGACCCTGTTCCCTGTGGCAGTGCGGCACCCTGCCAGAGACTGGCCCTAACGAGAACCTCACGGAGCGCAGCCTGCAGGACGCACAGCGCCTCTTCCTGATGAGCGAGGCGGTGCAGCCGGTGACGCCCGAGCCGTGCGTCACTCAAGACAGCGTGCGATTTTCACACCTGGTGGTAGACCTGGTGCAGGCCAAGGACACGCTCTACCATGTGCTCTACATAGGCACGGGTGAGCAGGACCAAGCCCCATCTAGACTGCAGACCGGAAGCGGTCGCGGGGCGGGGACGCGGCTGTGAGCTGCCACAGCTCCAAGGCCACCTCCGTCTGACTCCGCAGAGTCGGGGACCATCCTGAAGGCGCTGTCCACCGCGAGCCGTGGCCTCCGAGGCTGCTACCTGGAAGAGCTGCACGCGCTGCCCCCCGCGCGCCGCGAGCCCCTGCGCAGCCTGCGCATCCTGCACAGCGAGCGCGCGCTCTTCGTGGGACTCAGCGACGGTGTGCTGCGGGTCCCCTTGGAGAGGTGCGCCGCCTACCGCAACCAAGGGTAAGCCACGGCAAGGAGGCCTGTTAGGGTTGGGGTGAGGGTACCCCGCCAATCACACTTCGAAGGGAGGTGACCGCGCTTCAATGGTGCCGCTTTAGAGTCTGGTACACCTGCCATCTCAAATTTGCTGGTCTCCAGTTGAGTGCCTTTGAACAAGTCACCTTATCTCTCCAGACACTGGGTTCCTACTCCTAAAACATCTTGGAAGGACTGTGCTAGTGTCAATCAGCATAAAGCACTTATCACTGCCTGGGGGAGCCATCATTTAGCAAATTGTGGTGGTGGTTGTTCTTGTGGGAAGCCCTTCATCTCAGACAGAGACCAGTGCCTTTGAAACCACAGCGCTTCTTGCCCCGATGTGGGGCACTAGGGAGATGGTGTTTGGGTCAGCCCCTGGGTCTGCCCCTCTTTGGAGGTAAGCAAGCCAGGTAGTAGAGCCAAATAGAGGCTTGCGGTATCATCCCACTGCTTCTGGGTCACATGAGCTTCAAATGGAGTCACAAATTTGGCAGCAGTGACATTGGTATTTAAGGAGAGAACCAAGGCCAAATAGAACTCTGTCGCCAATGGAAGGCTGCCCTGGCTGCATTCATTGTCTCTTCTTCATGATCATCAAAAGCTGGCCCAGGCACAGCCACATGGACTTTGTGGCCTTTGCAACAAAGAGTCCCCAGATTGTGCCATCTGTCTTTGGATTTGAGAGACAAATAGGATCCTTGCTGCCAAGGGTTGTTCTATAGCACTAGGAGCTAGACAGAGGTCTGCCAGCAGGGGAGGAGAAAGAATGGTCGTAGGCCAGTGGCGGTCTGCAAGTGCTAGAATCGCTTTCAGCCCCCACACATGGTTCCATCAGCGTGACACACGTTTGTAGAACCTGCTGTGCTCAGGGCGCCTGCAGGACTGGTAGTATGGGAGGCCTGTGTGATTAGGCCTCCACGCCTGCAGCCGTCCACACTCTACGTATCCGGTTGAGGAGAGAAACCCTGACTTGGATCTGCATGGGGAGAGGCAGAAGGGAAAGATGTAGGTAGAGTGAGACACACCTGGACACTCACCTCAGCTCTGTCCTCCATGGGCTATGTGACCTTAGGCAGGCTACTCAACCTTTTTGAACTTCAGTTCTCTTGCCAGGAAAATGGGAGGGGCAGGCTGTGGCGTTTGATGGCACAATGATGGCTAATTTAGGCAGAATTTTAAAGATGAAGCCTGGTATTCATGAAGGGCCTAGGCTAGCCAGTCAGGAAGGGTATATCTTATCATTATCCCCTTTTCAGTGCAATTGGTTTTAGCAGGCTCCAGCCTGGGATTCCAAATCTGTGACCTTGAATTCAGACAGCTCTATTTTGGCTGTGAAGCACTGGCTACCCATTGATAGTATTTCTCTCATTTCTGTGTTCTTAAACACATGTTGCTATTAAACTTCTAAGACGCACTTTTTACTCTCCAAGAGGTTATGAATCAACAGCAAACTCAGTGGCCCAGTATTGTTTATGTTTCACCAATCAGCACTGCCCTGCAGAGTGGCCTGCTTGATCCTCCCAGGGCTGATGCTTCAATTGATTGATTATTTGGTCTGAGAGGAGGCTGATAACAAGAGGCAAGGGGAAAGTATAAAGGCCTGGAAAGTAGACTGACGTGAGCTGAGAATGCCAAGGGAGGATGTTGACTTGAATCCTGGTGGTGGAGCAATGCCGTAAAGACAGCTTGCATAGAAAGGTGGTCTAGAGCACCCATCTGACAGTGGCCAGTAGCTTTGTCAGGGTGCAGAAAGATATCTGAGTGAACTGGTGCTAGTGTGGCTCTAGCTTACTATGAAGTCCTGAGTCTGCAGCACAGATGGAAGGCAAGGGACCAGACATTTCCATACTCACATGGTCCCGTGAGCAGGTGAAGAGTTTATATACTGTGCCCAACATGCTTCTCTGGAAAGAGGTCACAGAGATCAGTTTGGAGTCCAGTTTCCTGAGTCTGGGATATGCACCCCAAAGTAGATAATGAAAATCCTATTA
Source organism: Eospalax fontanierii (assembly GCA_035773235.1). NCBI lineage: Eukaryota > Metazoa > Chordata > Mammalia > Rodentia > Spalacidae > Eospalax > Eospalax fontanierii. The sequence continues at coordinate 62,685,632 of CM069534.1, read as the reverse complement.
TAAAGCTTCAGATAGGGAGGTGCTCCATACATGCTCAGTGGCATGTGTGTAATTTCCCAAATAAGTAAATAAATGTAAAATAATTTTAAAAGCTACAAATGGGTCTAAAGCATATAAACTGCAAAGTGTATAAAATGACACAAGCAGGTTTGTGCAGACACCAAGATGTGCACTCTAGATGTCTGGGAGCTAAGTCCCAATCAAAGCACATCAGAAGTATGCCAGTGTGTGTGTGTGTGTGTGTGTGTGTGTGTGTGTGTGTGTGTGTGACAAGGCTTCACATTTGTGCTCTCATTCCTTCCAAAGTTGGCAGAAGGATGAGTGTGCATAAGCAGAGACACTATCCAGCTCCCTCCTGTACCCAGCATCCAGGGCTCCCCTCACTCAGACACATCCAGGCCCATAGTGCATAATCACCAAGATCTTAGCTTGGCCAGAGAGAGGCAGGGCTCTCAGGAGGAGGAGCCCAGGACTGGGCTTTACAGATACCCAAAGCCTGAGCCAGTGCCTTCCTCCTGCCAGCAGGTCTTTCACCTTGACCCTGGCACACTCACAGATCTCCTCTGCCTGCCCCATGAGTGCAAGGAAGGTACATGCCCAGTGACATCTCCTGCCAGTCAGGCCCTTGTGCTGGGCAGTCTTGAGTAATGGTCACTCACCCACAAGACCCAGGATGCCATTTCTACCCTGGACAGCTCCCATTGTGAGCCTATCAGTTCAGGGAGCTGCGATCCTCTGGCTTACAACACCCACCATCCATCTCTGCCCTGCCTGAGAGCTGGTAGAATGAACATGTTCCCTTTTGTAATGGCTGCTTGAGACACTGCAATAAAAAAGGCTTGGTGATATATTATTGGCCTGATGGCTCCTTTCATGAAAGAACTCTAAATTGCCTCCACTTTCTATAGTCACAGGCACACTCTAACTCTCTTTAGGTTGGGGCTTTCATTTTCTTCAGCTTATTCCTTGGTCTGTCAGCTTTGAGGTGCCCTTTGACCCAAAGGCAGTAAGTATGATTCAACCTGAGCTTGGGGAACAGAGATTCTTTTTAGTTATTCACAGGAGGAGTAGCAGGCACTAGCCTGGAGAGTCTCAAAGGCATCTCAAACTGTCAGAGCAAAGCTCAGCACCAGGGCAGGTTCTCTATAGAGTATCTGGTCCCTCCTTCCTTCTTGGGGCCTTAACTGGTGAGGAGAGACTGAGCAGGTAAAAGGGCCTGGGGTGAGAAGGGTGGTGCCAGCATCTACTCTGTCTTTCTCTCCTATTCTCCTGTACTGTCATGGATTGGAAAAACAAGGCACTTCGCCCCTTGGCTTGAGACTCTGATAAAAGTGATGTTGGAATAGCAGTTCTCAATTGTGGTTACTCATTGGAGTCATCCAGGGAGCTTAAAGGTTCCAATGCCTGGACCTCTTCCAGTTCCAAAGTCCCAGACGCAGTCATACTTTTTGTTCTGTCTGCTTAAGTGTTTCAAAAGATGCCCAGGAAATTGCAACTCAAACCAAAGGCTGGAAACCATTGCTTTAGACCTGGAAGTCCTAGAGGAAGAAACACAAGGCACACACTTCCTCCAAAGTCCACTGCTTTAGCCTATATAAGCGGATTCTTCCATCATTAACCATTTTATCTGCTTGCAGACATTTGTTTTTGGTGGACTGAGTCTTATTTGTTGATTTGGGGGATGGCCCTGTCATTAAAGTGTTTGCCTTGTAAGGTGAAGGTCCTAAATTCATTCTCTAACACCCATGAAAAATGCTTGGTGTGATGGCTTATATTTGTAATCCCATCACTAGGGAGGCAGAGATAGTCTGAGGCTTGAGGGCCATCCAGCCTGGTCCAATTCATGAGCTACAGTGACAGAGTGAGATACCCCTCGATGGAATTATTCCCTCTAAGAAAAGGTATCAAGTTGAAGAGGCAAATGATATGGCACTTTATAAGGAACATAGACTTGTAATAGATAATAATAAATAAGATTCTTCTTTCTCTATGTGTGTATGTGGGGGGGGGCGCATACATGTGTGTACTTGCATGTGGAGGTTGGAGAACACTTTTGGGTGTCATTCTCAGGAACACCATCTACCTTTTTTAAGGTATAGTCTCTTGAGGCTGGAGAGCTGGCTTCTAGAGGACCTGGGTTTGGTCCCCAGAGCCCACATGGTGGCTAACAACAAAAGGAGGTGTTAAGTTCAGTTGAAGACTCCATTGAGTTTTGATTGGTTGAATTTTCTTCTTCTTGCTCCAAATGTCAACCAGTGGGCAGAGTCTCAAAGCCATGCACTGCCAGTTTGGTGAACTTGGATTGTTTTGAGCCCACAATGTCCAGTTCTCAGATCAAAGTGTGGATCCCAGAGGAAAACATGAGTACACTTACACTGTACAATTTACATAAGTTGCCCTTTAGTGAGTAAAGAGGAAACAGATTCACTAGCAATAGACAAGCGAGTGCTGGAGTCCAGCGGAGGCCTCACCTGTGGAGCCCCAAGACCACTTCACTTATACAAGATTATGGATGAGCCTGGAACAGGGGCTAACACTGTGTTCTTTGACTCTTCTCTCCTGTTTTCTTTGTTAAGTCTCTTATATGCCTCTTCCTCCCTCCCCAGCCCAGCCTGACATGACCTACTGAACTTACTAGCTGGACTATAGAGTGGGACCCTCTCTATAAATTAATTAATTAAGTCACAGCTGACAAATGACTGTCCCTGAAACTTCAAGAGAAAAGGGAAATTCTATTCTGCAGTCTTTTGGCTCTTATGTGGATTGCTTTGGGTTTCAGCACTCTTTGGTCCTTTGGTCACTGGGAAAATCCTTCTGCAAGCTTGCATGATGCCATGGACTCTCAGTACCTCCTTGGCAAGGTCTCTCCTGTTTCTTAACCTCTTCCTTCTGAGCCTCTGCCCCGTATTCTCTCTACTCTTCCCAGCAGATCTGGTCAGAAAGGAAGTAAAAGCTGGGACAGTGAAGGGAGGGATGGTGTGGGCTCACCAGGCTCTCCTGGCTCCAGGATCAGATGCTGTCTTTAGTCAGTAATAGACAGCAAATCTTGACTCCATAGTGCCTACAGAGTCTTTCCCTCCTCCCTGAAGTCCTACTAGCAGAGATTTAAATCTCTTATTTTAAAATGTAAAGGCTAAGTTACCCGGCTAAATCAGAAGAAAAAGAAGAAGGCAGCCCTGGAGGATGTCAAGTAGAAGTACCTGAGGCATGCGTTCATGGGCAAGCCGCTATCTTTTCTGGGTCACTGCATGGAAACAAGTCTTGCAGCCACGGGAGTGAGGTTGGAATATGACCTTGGCCTAGAAGCTCAATTCATTCTCCTGATGCTAAGTCACTGGCCTCTACTTTGTGCCACCAAACAGCATAAGCATGGGGAAACCCCACACGACTCTGAGCTGTAGTCGTACATCCTGCTTCCCTGTGCTGTGTTTTGAGGGGTGGGGGTGAAGTTGACATGTCTCTGACTGAGAGAATGGAGGCTGTAGGGAAGAGGTGTAGTTGGGAAGCCAATATGGCCCCAATTACATGAGGCACAGTTCGTGTGATCACTGGGAAATCTCTTCTCTCCTTTGTACAGTGAGAAGACTGTTATCCATCCTAGTGATTCTGAACAGGGTTTTCTTTAGCATTGTCCAGGGGCAAGGAGGCTTTTAAAAACTACCCCGCCATAGAGACTTGTGTTTGGGGTGGACTCAGGTATCAGTTCCTTGAGTGATTTTTAATGTGAGCCAGAGTTGAGAACAACTTTAAGGCCATTTCTATCTCTAATCCGAGCACCTGACAGGAAAGGCTACCTATTGCATTTCTCTGATCCATATCCTCTCTGGTGACCACAGGTGAGGAGTGATGGGACTCTCACACTTGGGAAAAGCCATCCTGATTGAGTTTGACCCTTGGTGAGCTCTCTGGGTTTCCTCCTACTTTGTGGAACAGTAAGAGTCCTACCTCACCGGGTTATTGCATTAAATACATTCATTCTAAATTGCAAGACAGGGACTGGAGAGTTGGCTTAGTGGTTAAGAGCACTGGCTGCATTGCAGAAGACCCAGGTTCAATTCCCAAACACCCACATGGTGTCTTACAGTCAACTGTAACTACAGTTCTAGGTGATCCAATGCCTTCTTCTGACTTCCTCAGGCATTGAATGACTTCGGTGCATTTACATACATGCAAAAAATATGCTCATACACATAAAATAAAAGAATAAAAAAGTAAATGCAAGACAAAGCTGAGACTGGAAAGTCAGTGGGCTTGAGTCTCAGGACTTCCATCTGCCAGGGCATGCCTCGGGGCACGGGACCCGTACTGCGGCTGGGACGGGAAGCAGCAACGTTGCAGCACGCTTGAGGACAGTTTCAACATGAGCCTCTGGACTCAAAACATCACAGCCTGTCCTGTGAGAACCCTTATGTGCCCTGTGATCCTTCCCCTCAGTGACTTCCCATCAATGTTTCCCACGTCCCCGGGGATTTCATCCTTCCCCTGCCCTTGCCTTGTATGACAGGAGTCCTGCCCTTTATGTGAGTCTGCAGGTGCGGAATGTGACACGGGATGGGGGCTTTGGCCCATGGTCACCATGGCAACCATGTGAGCACTTAGATGGAGATAATTCAGGTTCTTGCCTGTGTCGGGTCCGATCCTGTGACTCCCCACGGCCCCGCTGTGGGGGCCTCGACTGCCTGGGGCCCGCCATCCACATCGCCAACTGCTCCAGGTAGGTGAGGACAGAGCTTGGTGTCTTCTTAGAACTCAGGTGGAGAGAATGGGAAAGTGGGGCATCCTACCCAGGTGTTTATACTTTAGGACAATGCTGGGGGGTGGACAGGAAGTTAGTAGCTGAGGCAGGAAACATGAGCACTGGCAGACTTCCCACAGTCGTGGAAGAAGGGGAGTCTCTACTTCAGAGCAGAAGATGTAAGACAAAGATTGGCCAGGCACGGGAGTCACTTCCAAAAGCGAGTGATGACAAGCTCCCAAACATGAAGGACAGCAAGAGATGGTGGCAATCCTGGGCAGCACAGTCAGCCCTGCCTCTACCCACTCTCTTTCTAAGTAAGGAACGCAAATCCCACCTACCTGAGTCACTGAGAAAGTTAAAAGAGATAATGTAATGTAAAGAACTTACATAGTGCCTAGTACTTGGGGACCCCTTAAAATGGATATAATCACAACTAACTCACAATTTTAAAGACTCTTGAAATAATTATTTCATCTACATTCAATAATTTAACCCTCACAGCAATCTCAAGAGGTGGGAATTCAATCATTAGTCTTACTTTAAAGATAAGTGTACCAGTAAGCAAGAGAGACCAACTTTGATCACTGAGGTTAAGGTGGACTTGAGTTAATGCTGTCCAAGGTTTAGACAAAGCTTGTGCAGGGGAGAAAGAGGGATGGCTTGTCTGAGAGTAAGGACTGGCTAGCTGCAAAAGGGGGAAGGAAGGTTGCAGTTTGGAAGGGAAATGGAGACCTTCTCTAAAGAGTGTGTCCTTTTGCCTGTCTGTGTAGGGGCCCGGCCCTACCTCTGTGTCCTTGGCCCTGAGCACAGCCTGATATATGGAAGAAGGCTCTCAATACATATTTGAGGCATGAATGAGCAGACGGATGAATGCACGAATCTGCCTGAGCCAGCCTGGTTAGGAGCTGATATTTTCTGTCACTGCCTTGCCAGTCCTGACAACATTACAAAATCCGCCTGCCCCAGATGTAGCCCAGATCTAAGAAGCTAGGGCTCAGAGGGGCATGTGTCTCTGTCCCCTCCCACCCCACCAGGAATGGGGCGTGGACCCCGTGGTCATCGTGGGTGCAGTGCAGCACATCCTGTGGGATCGGCTTCCAGGTCCGTCAGCGAACTTGCAGCAACCCAGCGCCCCGCCACGGGGGCCGCATCTGCGTGGGCAAGAGCCGGGAGGAACGGTGAGCGAGCACGGCTGCGGGGATCGGGCACCCTCTAGCCTAGGTTCTCCAGGAGACGTCTATGCTTACCATCCCCCCACTCCCAGGAATGGTGGTACTCCTCCCTAGGGTTACAGCCAGCGTCTCCCCTCCAGGTTCTGTAATGAAAACACACCCTGCCCAGTGCCCATCTTCTGGGCCTCCTGGGGCTCCTGGAGCAAGTGCAGCAGCAACTGTGGAGGAGGAGTGCAGTCTAGGCGTCGGGTGTGCGAGAACGGCAACTCCTGCCCAGGCTGTGGTGTGGTGAGGACCGGGCTGTGGAGTGCAGGGCCCGGACTGGGCAGGGCCGGCTTGGAGCCTGCTGGAGGCCGCCAGGCTCTGAAACCATCTCCACCTTGAAGGAGTTCAAGACTTGCAACGCCGACGGCTGCCCCGAGGTGCGGCGCAACACGCCCTGGACGCCCTGGCTGCCGGTGAACGTGACCCAAGGCGGCGCGCGGCAGGAGCAGCGGTTCCGCTTCACGTGCCGCGCGCCCCTGGCCGACCCGCACGGCCTGCAGTTCGGCAAGAGGAGGACGGAGACGAGGACCTGCCCCGCCGACGGCTCCGGAGCCTGCGACACGGACGGTACCTGCGCGCAGCGGCGGGGAGGCGGGGCGGGCGCCCGGGAGGACTGGGGCGGGCGCGGTGTCTGAGGCCCGCGGCCGTCTGCAGCCCTGGTGGAGGAGCTCCTGCGCAGCGGGAGCACTTCCCCGCACTCGCTGAGCGGAGGCTGGGCCGCCTGGGGCCCGTGGTCGTCCTGCTCCCGGGACTGCGAGCTGGGCTTCCGCGTCCGCAAGAGAACGTGTACCAACCCGGAGCCGCGCAACGGAGGGCTGCCCTGCGTGGGAGATGCTGCTGAGTACCAAGACTGCAACCCGCAGGCTTGCCCAGGTAACCTTGGGGATTGAAGGTCCCGGGAACTCTCAGGCCTAGCCAGGAGATCTCTTCTCCAGGGAAAGGGGCCCAGGTCTTGCTTTTCTTATTTTGAGACAAGGTCTCACCCTGTAACCCTGGTTGACCTGAACTCACAGAGATCCATCCACCTGTACCTAGTGAGTGCTCAGATTAAAAGCCCGTGTTTTGCCCTGATCATGGGCGCAGTGTCCACTCTGAAGGAACAGGGCCTTTCTTTCTTCATTACTACCTCACTTTTCCTCTCCGCTATGGAGCCAGTCGAATAGGGAGCTTAATTTGAGGAGGAGGTGGTTTGAGGGGAGAGTTTCGGAGGAGTTGGGAATGGCTCTGCTGCCCAGCCTCCCTTGGGGTCGGGGCAACCTTAACAATATGGCCTTTTGCGTGGCGGCAGTGTGGCGTAGATATGGAGCTCCAAGGCATCCCTCACTCGGTCCACTTTCAGTGCGGGGTGCCTGGTCCTGCTGGACTGCATGGTCCCAGTGCTCTGCATCCTGTGGTGGTGGCCACTATCAACGCACACGGTCCTGCACCAGCCCGGCGCCCTCCCCAGGTGAGGACATCTGCCTGGGCCTGCACACGGAGGAGGCACTATGTGCTACACAGGCCTGCCCAGGTACTGGGTCCATCCACCTGGGGTTGGGGAATGTCACGGAGCTGCTAAGCCTCAGCAAGGACATCCTGAGACATTCAACCTCGTTCCAACCCACAACCCACAGAAGGCTGGTCACTGTGGTCTGAGTGGGGTGTCTGCACTGAAGACGGAGCCCAGAGCCGGAGCCGGAGCTGTGAGGAGCTCGTCCCAGGGCCCGGTGCCTGTGCTGGCAACAGCAGCCAGAGCCGACCCTGTCCCTACAGTGAGATTCCTGGTGGGTCCTTGTCTTGGCACCTTCTCGCGCTCTCCTCACTGGGGCCCCAGTGCATGTACACACACCCCATACCCTCCCTTTCTGAGGACTGAGGCCTGGGGCAGAGGTGAAAGTGCAGGATAAAGCATCAAAAGGGGCACATTTGCCTCTGGCACACACTTCAGCCATACTGCCTAGAGGAGAGGTCTGCAGAGAAGCTGGAGAGAGAGGAGAGAGAAGTCACCAGATTCTTCCTGCAATTCAGTGCTGACTGAGGGGCTGTTGCAGATGGCACCCAGCCTAGGAGGGAGTCCTCCGTCTCTGCTCTACCCTAATCACTTATTTCCCTGCAGTCATCCTGCCAGCTTCCAGCATGGAAGAGGCCACCAGCTGCGGAGGTAAAAGGACCCCCTCAGTCACTGTCCTTGCCCCTCCTCCACCCACTTCAGAGCCTGGATTCTCCGTGCTTCTGCTGTAGACAGTCAAGCCTGGGCGTCCCCTCTGCTTCAAGGCCCTGTACAGGGAGGTCTGGGCAGTCCCCTCCAGGCCTTTCAGCTAGGCCATCACTGGCCTGCATTCAAGGAAGTAATCTATATTCAGGCTGTCATCTTGTCACCTCTGACTCCACCCACATGCTGTCCTGGGAAGAGGACCCTGGTGACAGACTGCCCAGCCTCCCCAGCATCCTTTCCTCTAGTCCCAAACCCATTTTCTGTTCCCATGTCCTGGAGCCTCCTGTGGCCGTTTCTGCTCCCAGGAAGGCGATCAGGAGGGTTACTTCTTCACCATGGCCCTTTCCCTTCCCCCTGCCTATCCCTCCAGGGTTCAGTCTCATCCACCTGGTAGCCACTGGCGTTTCCTGTTTCCTGGGTTCGGGGCTCCTGACCTTGGCAGTGTACCTGTCTTGCCAGCATTGCCAGCGTCAGTCTCAGGAGTCCACACTTGTCCATCCTGCCACCCCCAACCATTTGCACTACAAGGGTGGGGGCACCCCCAAGAATGAAAAGTACACACCCATGGAATTCAAGGTGCGAACCTTCATGTAACAAGCAGAGAGCAGGGTAAAGGGTGCAGTGGGCCTGGCTCTATGCTGGGCGTAACTGGGTGGGCAGTGGGAAGGGCAGTGGTGATGTGAAAGGGCAACTGGAGTGTCCCCTCGATGGCTGACTCCTAGACTCCTTGCCCTGGACTGACCCCTCCCCATCCCCTTCTCCCCTCTCTTTGATTCCATCTTCTTCCCATAGACCCTGAACAAGAATAATTTGATCCCTGATGACAGAGCTAACTTCTACCCACTGCAGCAGACCAATGTGTACACGACCACCTACTACCCCAGCCCGCTGAACAAGCCGAGCTTCCGGCCCGAGGCCTCATCTGGACAGCGCTGCTTCCCCAACAGCTGATCCTACCAACCTGGGACTTGGGCTCCTTGCCTTCCCGAGGCACAGAGCAGCGAAACGGGACAGTAGAGCCACTTTGGTTTTCCCTCTGCACTGGGCTGAGAACTTGCTGCTTGGCCGGTGGGGGTCCCATCCGGCTTCAAGAAGCTCTAGCTGTCAGTGACCATGGGGAAGAGGGCTGGCTTCAGACTGGCACATGGCTGTGGATCCAGCTCAGTGGCCTCCTGTGACCCACCACCACCCTCCCTTCCGTGTTTGAGCTGCAAATCTCTTGAACATGTGACAGACTGGAGAATAGCTGTGTCAGGAGAGCAGGCTCTTGGTTTGGGTTGGATCTGACTTCCACTGGCCACCACCATCAGCCAAGTTTCCCTTTTTGGATGACCCCAAGAAAGGCCTGGGCTACATTCAGCTTGTCTCTGAAAGGAATTAATCGAATGGCCCAGTAGCTCTGGATCTTGGCCCAGGGCTGGACCAGTGTGGTGCCGCCCTGCAGATGGCATAGGGGACTAGTGCTGACCTAGGTCGTCCACCTCTATCTGGAAATCTCTTTTGATCAGGGACATCCCTCTGGTCAAGGGCAGTGAGGAATGAGAACTGGAGGCTGATCTGTGCTGAGAAGCCCTTTAATCATACTTGGCACACACCTTAGCCTCACCATCAGAATGTACCCAAGGTGGCCCAGGAGGACAGAAGGCTCAAGACCATAGGAGGCAGAGTCTGGCCTCTATGCCTCTGTGGAGATTGTTGCTGTTCACCAGTTATTTGCTGAGAACTGTTTGAGAGTCTCTGCTGGCCCCTCATCTATTCAGGAACACGCACATACACACACACATACACACACACACACACACACACACACACACACACACCATCTGCTACAGCAACAAAAAGGATGTTAAGCTGTGGCATTATTAATTAAAGATGATATCCAGTCTCCAAATGGAACTGTCTTTGTGCATATGTATGTGGGCCCCTCTTGGCACAATCTAGCCCATGAGTGCAATGCTCTGAGGTAACAGATGGTTTCTCAAGGTGGGGGGAATACCCAAGTGGAGTTTGACTTTATTTTTTTTAATTTAAAAAAGATTTATTTAGTGTTTTATGTGTATGAATGTTTTTCCTGCATGTATGTAAGTGCACCACTTGCGTACAGTGTCTGCAAAGACCAGAAGGCATTGGATTCCCCTGAAACTGGAATTATGGACCATTGTTAGCGGCTGTGTGTGCTGAGAACTAAACCCAGGCTCCCTGTAAGAGCAGTCAGTGCTCTTGAGCCATCTCTCCAGCCCTTGACTTTAATAGATCGGGAGCCATCTCCCCAGTGTTTGACTTTAACAGAGGGTGTCTCTCCATGTGTGAGTTTATGCACACGCACACTCGTATTGCCCTAATCCCTTTCAGAAAGAAGTTGGGGTAAACAAGACTCACAGGTGGGGACACAGGGTACCATCACTGTCCTTCAACATGGCGAGAGAGGTTTGGCTTGCTCCCTGACCAGCTCTTCCCAGCAGCTCCAAGGCAGAGACGGGAAAATCCAGCAGGAGAGTATCGATGAGGGTGATTCATGAGATGTGTTCGACATGGAGTTTAATAAAACCAAATTGAGAAATGAGTAAACCTGCGAGGTGGGGGAAGCCTAGTGTAGTTTCTGCTGGATTAAATAAAAATAACCTCAGAGGTTCAGCCCACTGAATCAGTGCTGCCACAGTGGGTGAGATTGATGGACATGTTAAATTTAGAGAGCAATTTCCTGCCTTAATTGGATAGATCAATTCTCTTAAGATTTCTCGAATTGTAGGTAGGCTGCAAAGCCTGTACGTCAGTGGCAGAGAGCGGGAGGTCGTAGGGAAGAAGAAGGGCTTGAAGCTTGGAAGTGTCTGGAAGAAAGGAGGGACAGCCCTCTGGAATCTTGGTACTCGAAAGGGTCAACTCAAATAGCAGTGGCAAGGGGGTCAAAGGGAGAGCCCAGAGCTCAAGGAACGTGAATATTTGCAGCTTTTGGGTCTCTGGTTCCCATAATCCCCATGAGCTCAGAGCTTGTGGGGGCCTATGGGGTTCTTTAGATCCTGGAGTTTCAAATCACCCTGACGTGGTAGTACTAATAAAGACCACAAGTGTTCCAGGGCCAGGGTGTCTGCCTTAGAAGGGTCACTCCTTTATGACCAAGTGGAGGGACAGCTTTGTAGGAAACAGCCTTGGAGAATTCCCACATAATGTCCACCCCTATTAGTTGGAATGACATCACACACACACACACACACACACACACCCCACTGAATTCTCTTCTGAAAACAAGCTTTGGAGGCTAACCATTCAGCATACATGGGAGGCTCCAGACTGCAAACCCCGGAGGAGCTGGCATGTTTGGCAAAGGCTGTTTAATAACCAGCCCCAGGCCCAAGCAACCTCTCACATGAGTAACCTCTGCGTAACCCTCTCCCATGCCCTGACAAGGAAGTAGTCTCAGGGAGTTGAAGTCTCAAAGGAAAGTGGGCTTTCTCTGCCCACGTGGCTTAGCAAGAACTTGAGGCAGGAGCAGGCATAGGTGCTTCAGGCCTTCTTGGGCCCTTTTGTGTTGAACAGTGTGTGTGTTCACCTTCTTATTAAAGTTGTGCACATTCACTGCAGAAAATTCAGAAGACACAGAAAACCAAAAGTCTTACCGTGATTATTCTAAAAACCAAGGCAGAGATTTAAGGATTTTTGCATGCAATGTGAAGGCAATCCTTCCCCTTTCTCTCAGAGTCACCCCCAAAGTAAAGGGAATAAGAAACAAAAGCTCTGATACCGTTTTCAATAAAACTAGGATGTAGCTCTAATCCCAACTCATAATAGAGCCATCCCTCCCTATTCTTGGGGAATTGGTTCCAAGACACTCCCCCCAGTGGGTACCCAAACCTGTGGATTCTGATGTCCCTCGGGTAAAATGGAGTGCAATTGCACATAGGCGATGTACCCTCTCCTGTGTATTCTGTCTCTGGACGACTTCTGATACCTAATGAAACGGGATGCTGGTGAATGTTGTTCCATATTGTTGAGGGACTAATGATGAGAAAAAAGTCTGTACATGTTCAGTACAGAGGCAGTTTTCCCCAAACCCTTTCCATCTGTGCTGGCTTGAACTGTAGGTGTGGAGCCTGTGGTAGAGAGGGAGGGCTGACTGTCCACGAGGCCAGAAAGTGAATGGAGAAACAGCAGTCCTCTGTGGGGAGGGGTGGGAACGGGGCAAGCCTCACAGCCAGGGGATCTCAGAAAATCAGAAGCTGGAGGAACCAGGAATGAGAAAGGTAATGAAGGAAAAGACGGTTGCTTGGGGGTTCATGTGAGCGCTTTAGCTAAACCTCCAAGTTTTTATGCTGATTGCATTTGTTTTCTTTTTTTCAAATAACACCCAGGCACAGAAAATTCATACAAAACAAAAGTATAGCTTAGGAAACCCTGGGTGGGCTTTTTGCAACAATGACAGAGGTTAAAAAAAAAATAGATCGTTGCAGCATTCCCTAGTCCCTTTTCCTCCTCTCTTCACAGTTCATTCTCCCCCCTGCCCCACAATGAGGTGGTTATCAGCACCAGGAAAAAGAAAAGCACACAGGGAGGGAACCCCAACCACTGTGGCCGCCTTGCAGGATCTTACTTCCATAGGAGCAACACAAACTGTATTTGGTGTTATTTTTTTTAATTAAAAAAATTTCATTTTATGTGTATGAGTATATTGCTTGCATGTAGGTAGGGCACCTGTGTCATGCAGTGCTCTCGGAGGTCAGAAGAATGTGTTGGATCCTCTGGAACTGGCCGCTATGTGGGTCCTGGGAATTGAATGAACCTGGCAAAAGCAACCAGTGTTCTTAAACACTGAGCCATCTCTCCAGCCCCAGTATTTGGTATTATAAATTACTATATAATTAATATTTATTACAACTTTTTTTTTTTTGGTCTTTTTGAGACCAGGTCTCCCTGTAGCTCCAGCTGGGCTGCAACTCACTATGTGGACCAGGCTGGCCTTGAACTCACAGAGATCCAGCTGCCTCTGCTGGAATTAAAGGTATGCACCACCGTGCCCAGTTGTATATTACAACGTGTTAATGATAGGAGTGTCAATACCAAAGAACAAATCTCTGATTCTTGATGCTAACAATGTTGGGGTGACTATTAGGAGGGGAAGAAAATAAAAGCCTCTTATAAATACCTCCCCATTATAACCATGGTATATATTCATTTTAGAAATTTTGAGGATAGAAGCATCCACCCCCAGTCAGCCAAGATGGGATCTCACTCCAACTGGAGCTCTTTGAACCTTGTACTTCCAAAATTGTGAACTAAACAAACCTATGTTTATAAGTTAGAAGAAAGAAGAAAAAGAGGAAAAAATAATCTTAGACCCACCTGCACATAGCTCAGTTGCATGCAATGAGGCCCCAAATTCAGCTCCCAGCACCAAGTAATTCACTGGGACTGGGGATATAGCTCTGTTGGTGGAGGGCTTGTCTAGCATTCCTAGAGCTCTGGTTCCATGTAAACACAAAATAAACCAGATGTTGTAGCGCATGCCTGTAATCTCAGTACTTGGGAGGTGGAGGCCAGAAGATCAGGACTTCAAAGCCATTCTTGGCTACACAGTTAATTTGAGGATAGCCTGAAATATAGGTGACTTCATTTCAAACAAAGAGGAAGCAAACAGAATTTGAAAAGTAGAGGGAAAAAAACTAATAAAATATGGATATCCTAAAGTCTAATCAAGAGATAATCATCAATATCTTAATATGTTCTCTTCCATCATTTATTTAAGGTTGTATGTGAGTTTGGGAGTGTTTTACAAAAGTAAGAGATGCTAAGAGTGTGGTTTTAATTCTGATTTTAACACGTAACGTTATATCATAATTTCCTTATATTCTTAAAAACTCTTCTCAGGGTACTTTCCAGTCACTGTTCTGACAGTGGGTAGGGAGAGGAGAGGTAGTCTTATTCACAGAGCCCCATGGGTGACAGTATTCCCCTACCTCAGCACTTTAATCAGAGAAAATGCAATTTTTATATATTTCATTATACCAAAGTTCACTTTGAAAATGTTCATATGATGCTTGAAAAATCTTAAACATTCTATCACTTGAATTTCATTTGTTACATAAGAGTGTCCATTTTATGACTTCAGATTACTCTCTACTATATAAATATATCATTCTACTATATAAATTTATCATAGTTTACTTTAACCACTCTAATTTGCATCAAAATTCTCTTAACCGAAGAATATCGTCTTACGTGTCTTTAGGATAAATTCTCAGGAAGTGAAGGCAAGCAGGCAATGAGGTCATCTTGTGGTTCTGAGGGTTAGTCATGGTAAAAGGGAAATTACTTCTGCCTAGAGTGTAATTGATAGTGATCCCTTGAAGGGAATTGTGGCCACAGAAATAACTTTGCTGCTCAGGGCTGAGTAACCTGGGGAAACAGGTACCTTGACTCTGTGTCCCCACTGGGAGCTTGGAAAATATCTTCTTTCTAAATTTTTTATATTTATTATTATTTTGTGTGTGTATTGGCAGAGGGGAACCACAATGCTTGTATGGAGGTCAGAGGGCAGCTTTTCAGAGTCAGTTCTCTCCTCCCACCTTTATGTGAGTTCCGGGGATCAACACAGATTTGCAGATTTGTGTGGCAAGTGCTTTTACCTGCTGAGACATCTTCCCAGCCCCCAAAATGTCTTCTTGCAAAAGTCAATGAATAGGCATTATCTCTCCAAACTGCAACATTCTCAAAGAGGAGCTTCAGTTGAGAAGAGAAATGGAGCTATCAGTACCAACCAATGGGCCATTTGCTATAATGGTTGAGCTCCACTCTCAACAGGATTGCTTCAAGAAGTGAGTAGGAGCTTAGGGAAGACACATCTGGGTGTGTCTGTGAAGGAAGGACACATCTCTGTGTGTGTATGTGTGTGTATGTGGGTATGTGTGTGTGTGATGGCAAATCTAGAGACAATGCTGTGTGACACTCTTCCTGGGAAGACATGAACAAAGGTTTACTCACTCCAGATAAGGAACCACGACAGACCCAAAGTAAGGATACCACCCAAATCCAACTTGGTGAACCTATGAGTTTTAATGCAGTTACTTATAGGAGAATGGATGGAGGGGTTGCTTCCAGGAGCAGAAATGACTCAAAGATGGCTGCATCACCCAAAGCCTCATATCACGGGTGACAGCTTGTGAAAGCTGGAAACCTAAAGCGCACTGCACAATCTGCAGACAGCTCCACAGGTTGGGGAGTGTCCTTTGCAGGTAGCTCAGTTGGTCTGAACCTCTCCCAGTCAGCTTGGCTGTTCTGAGTGTCTCTCAAGGGTCCTTAAGTCTTATACATGCTTGGGGAGGGAGTAGCCTAGTGAACCTGGTCAATTTAAGGGACTTCCTGAAGCTATTGAGCCATTTAGTTCCCATAGAACATCCTGTCTTAAGCTTCTCTCCAAGATGGAGTTTTGTCTTGGAGGACATTGCTACATAACAGATAGACATAATCAATGAATTAACCCTTCAGCAGATTCATACCATTCAAATCATTCATTAGAATGAAAGGTAATTAATTGGAGGTGGTAGGTAGGTCACTGGGGATGTATCTCTGGGTGATGTATCCTGTCCTGCCTTCTTTCTATGGGTGCCTTCTCTCAGCTTCCTGTCCTCCAAAAAGAACATCTTCCACCATATACTCCAATCATGATGTTCTGCCTCGTACATGGGGTCAAGGGACCATAGAATGACCCTCCTGAAACTGTGGGCTAAAGCAAACCTTGCCTCTCTTGCTTTGAAGATATTCCATCATTAGGATGAGAAAAGCATATAGTACACTCACCTTGGCTCTGAGCTACTGGAGCACCTGAGCCCTAGTGCAATTCTGAGGAAGAGAACTTTAAAAAATATTTTTCTTAAATTTTTGTGCATTTCATGCAGAACATCTCAATCAATCTTAATCACTTTTATAACTCCTTCTCCACTGGCACCCTTCCAGAAGCCCCCTGAAGTTCATACACTCTGTCATTTGTGTTAAGGGCTATTGTGTCAAGTTAGTGTCCCCAGACATTCCTCAGTGCAGGTTGATCCACTGAGGTCTGGTCAACCTATCCAGAGTCCCTCGATTTAAGAAGATTAGCTCATCCTCCCTGACTCTTACAATCTTTCCGCCCCCTCTTCCACAATGGTCCCAGAGCCCTGGGTGAGTGAAACTTAAAATAGGAGTCCTGTCCAGGGACCCACACTCTGCAGACTCCTGATCTCCATGCTTTCGTGTTCCTGACCTTCTGTTACATGAGGGAGCTTCACTGGTGAGAGCTGAGAGATTCATTACCCCTTCTTTACCCCTTGTTCTGTGTTGTCTGAGCCTTAGGTATAGAGGTGTAGATGTGCCACTTTTAGGGCTTGGGCAATATGCAGACAATGTCTGTGTGTGCCCAGCTGTGGTGCTCTGCAGTAGCCTCTGTGCAAAAGAAGCTTCTTTGATGAGTGGTGACTGAAATAGTTGACTGTAAATAAATTTTGCACTTGGTAAGAAGTTATATTAGTTCAGGAAAGTGATGGCGTTGGAGATTTCTATAAGAGCTATGACCTCTTCAGTCATGTGTATTTGGCTAAGATTACAGTACCATTCATGAGTTTTGTCCCGTTCAGTGGGCTTTAAGATCAATTAAGTAGCAGTTGATTACCCCCATGATAAAAGTGCCAGTACTGTACCAGTGTCATATGCTCTGCCAGCGTTGATGTGGTTATGTGGTCATGAAGCAGGCGTTGGGTCATCGATTGATGTTCTCCCTTAGCAACTTTTGTAGTGTTGGAAGTGAACTTTTAACTAGAAGAGCAAACAGATCACTGCTCTCTGGCTCTGGGCCTCCTCACAGGCTTCCGTCTCTCCTGCCACAGCCTGGCTCTTACTTCAGCTTTTTCTGCAGCCTCCAGCTTCTCAGCTAGGTTACCTCTGAGGATTCACCACAGAGCTTCAGGCCAGCCCTAAGTGGGCCCTTCCTGTAAAATCTTTCTCTTCATCCCAAGCTGCCAAATGAGCTGCCCTCAGTCCTCAGAGGATGAGCCTCTCAATCCCTAGCTGTGCTGCCTAGAGGGGGCTGTACCCTAATGTTTTTTGGAAATTCCTGTGTAGCATACTTTTAAAGGAATCTATTGGCCCCAGGATTGCACCCTGTTGTCTAGGCTGGCAAGACATGGGATGCACTGCATTTGGAGCATACCTGATCAGCTTCTTTCATCACTAACTGTTCTCAAATACAGAGGCTCACTTTCCTACCAGGTGACTACCTCAGGAGAGTCCTAGGGAGCACAGGATCCCAGGAGCTGGTTGTAACTCACCCCACCAGGTAGTAGCCAAGTCCTGCTTAGCATCCTGGGGCCTTGAACAATGCCTTCCTGAAGAACTTTTGTTCTGCTCGTATTGTTTTAATAATCTCTTAAGTCAGTATAGTGGATATTTAAAAGGAATACATTCCCAGGGTTAAAAAAAAACTGGTGAGATATAGCTCAATGGGTAAAGGGACTTGTCACTAAGCCCAATGACTTGAATTTGATCTCTGGGACCCACTTGGTGAAAGGAGAGAACTGACTCCTACAAGTTTTCTGCTGATCTCCACAAGGGTTCCATGGCGAGCTCACAAGTGTGCATACACACATACACAGAATAAATAAATAGATAAAATGTAAACCATTTAAAAATCAAATAGTATGAATAGCTGGGCATAGTGGGGTACGCCTGTGATCCCAGCACTTGAGCGGCAGAAGCAGGAGAATCATTACAAATTTGAGGCCAGATTGGTCTATCTAGCAGCTCCAGGTCAGCCAAGGCTATACAATGGAAACTTTTTCCCTCAAACAAGCCACCACCAAAACAATAACAACAACAAAAAATCCCAAACTAATATACAATGAAAGTAAATTTTTTTCAACTTCTTTTAACTGATCGTATAAAAAGGTACAGGCTTAAAAAGCACTATGTAATGTTTTGATACACATACATATGTAATCTTCAAATCAGGATAAACTTAACCGCCTTATAATGATTAGTGTTGACTGTCAGCTTGGGAGATGGCCTCTGGGCATGTCTGTGGGGAATCACTGTGATTGCCTTCATAGACACGGGAGGACCTGCTCACTGCGGATGGCACCATTTCCTGGATGGGACCCTGGACTGTGTAAGTGGAGAGAAGGAGCTGAACAGTAGGGGCACTCGTTCTTCTTTGCTTCCTGGTTGTGGATGAGATGTGACCAGCTGCTTTGAGCCGCTCCTACCTTGACTTCCCTACCATGGTGAGCTGTACCTTGAACTGTGAGCTGAAATAAACCCTATTTCCCTTGGGTTGCTTTTGGAAGAGTATTTGTCACAGCAACAAGGAAAGAAATGAAGACCTCCTTAAACACATCATTTCTTTATGGGAAATATATTCAAAATCTTTAAGCTTTTTTTTTTCTTTTTAATATATAGTACATTATCAGTATGAGTCTCCCAGTCTTGATTCTTAGGCCCCAAGATTCTCTTCCTTGAGGAAACTGGGATGATGAGAGACACATGCATAGTTTCATGTACAAAGACATTTTCTGATGGGTAACATTCTTATAAACTCGAGGTAAACTGAAAACATAAGTCAAAGATATATTCAATATGCCTGATATATTGAGCACCACAGATTCCTATAGCCTGGCTTAGTGCCACAGTAATCTGTAGTTGGGCAAAACCATCTAACACAAAGCATGCTTTCTAATGGAGCATTGAAGATCTCATCCCACTGGCAGGACTTTGCAGTTCACTGGCACTGCTCAGGATTTTGAGAGTATCATGCCACATATTGTTATCCAGAGACAGAAATACAAATTTAAATTTGAAGTACTGTTTTTACTGCATTCATAATCAGAAAATCATAAGACAGATCTCCATAAGCAAGAGACTGTTTATTTCTGTGTAAGCATTCATATAAACTGTACCAGAGTTCAGCTCCAAATCTGCAAATTGCCCTTCCCAGCTTTTAGAAATCCACATAGCTGAATGCCTATTTCAACATCACTTACCAAAAACACCCTGAGCTTCCTCTACAGTTATGGTTACACCAAGTCATCAAAGTATTTGCATATGTAAGCAGTAGTAACATGCAGAAAGCTTGCTACTTAACTTTATTAATGGATGATACTGTCAATGTCTAAATAACATCTTCAAGTGAAAATTTCTTTCATGCGTGTGAACATTCTATTAATCAGCTGAGGTACATGTGTTTGTTTAGGATTGCAAGGTTAAAATGCCACAATAATTAATGATGATTATAAAAGCAGTTAATTTCATGTTCAGAAGCATTTAAACACTTTGAACTAACAAATGAATTAGGGAAAAGATTGATAGCTAAAAGGATATTAGCTACAGAACTTCAGAGAAAGTATTATTATGATCTTTATGAGTCAATATATGTTAAACAATTTTCAATGATCCATGGCAGAATAATAGAGATTTGATGAAATCATAATTCTAATATTTGTCAACTGGTTTGATGACTGTCTCACATTCATTATGTTAAATAAAATTACTTTGGAGAATTATGTTAAATTTTGGTATTTAATTACATTTAGGTTATGAGTCTTTCAAAAATAAATTGTATTTGGGAATACATCTTATGAAAAATGAATTTTTAGGTTATCTTTTCTACTTCAATGCTTCTTAAAAAGAAAAAAATTACTAACATGTATAATAGCCATGATTAAATCACCATTGACCCATACAAAAGAATGTGGACACTATTAGTACAACATTCGAAGAATATGTGGCTTCTGGGCTGGGATGTGGCTCAGTTAGTATAGCACTTACCTGGCTTGTACATAGCCCCGGGTTCAATACTCAGCATCAAATATACCAGGGTATGATGGTGACACATGCCTGTCATGCCAGCACTTGGGAGATAGAGGCAAGAACCGACCAGAAATTCAATATCATCCTTGGCTACATATTGAGTTCAAGGCCGGCCTAGGCTACATGAGACCCTATCTCAACAAAAAAAAAAAAAAAAAGGTTGTTTCACTACAGTTAGTGAGGATGGTCAAAGTCCCAATGAAGCTATAGTCAAGTCCTTGAGCTGTCCTGCAGCTGGCCACCCTGCGCCTTCACTGTTGCTGCAACACCCACTTTAAAATCTGACTCTTACAGATCTTAATCACACAGCTCTAAGAGTAATTGCATGAGTGAAACTTCAGGTTCATTCTTGCATCCTAAAAGCTTCTTCTGAGATGATGCTATTTGCTTTGGCCTCTACTTGAATCACACATTTGCCCAAGTGTGTGTTCTGAGTAACACGGGCCCATCCTTCTGTGTGGCTTTCCATTCCCAGCCACTCAGGGTGGTCCCCTTCCCTAGCAACCGCCCCACCATTTATTTGAGTAAAGGCTGGACATTAGGATGTCTACAATCTTGTGTTGCGGAGATAGTGGCAGACACTATCCTTATATGGTTACAGCTGTTATGGCAAAATGAATTCTGAAAAATAAAATTGCTCAGAGTATGCATACTAAAAATTTTTTGTTTGTTTTGTTTTGTTGAGACAAGGTTTCCCTGTAGCCCTAGCTGGCCTGGAACTTGCTATGTAGACCAGACTGGGCTTCAATGTCACAGAGATACATCTTCCAAATCCTAGGATTATGGTGTGTGCCACCATATCCGGCCCACATACTTTAAATATTGATAGATTTGTCCTACTGTTTTTTGTTTTGTCCAACTTATTGTGACTTATGTCTTGTAGTTTACTGCATCTGCTTCTCTTTAGTTTTTTACATTTTATCTTTTATTTACTTGTGTATGTGTGTGCGTGTGTGTGTGTGTGTGTGTGTGTTACACCTCACACTCATGCCCTAGTACATGCGTGGCAGCCAGAGGACAATTTGTTCTCTCCTTCCATTATGTGGGTTCTTGGAATTGAACTCAGGTTGTCAGGCTTCGTAGCAAGTACATTTACCCATTGAGTCATCTCACCACCCTGTTTCTCTTTTTCAGAGGAAATTATCCCATTTTAGAGGAAGGACTACTCATTTTATGGTAACAAAAAATCAGCAAAGAATACAGGTGCCGTGTCACAGGTCTATAAACTCAAGTACTCAGGAGGCTGAGGCAGGAGGATTGCAAGTTTCAAGGACTGCCTATCCAGCTGGAGCAACTAAGTAAGCTACTGTCTTAAAAACTTTAAAAAGGGCCAGTGAGATGGCTCAGTGGTTAAAAACATTTGTGTAGGCCTACTGACCTGAGTTCGGTTCTTAGAATCCATATGGTGAAAGAAGAGGACAATTCCTCCAGGCTATCCTCTGACCTCCACATGTATGTGTAACATATGCATGCCTGCACACACATATACACACACTCACACAGGACAACAATAATAAATATTTTTAAGTAAAAATAAACTTAAAAAATAAAATAGGGCTATAGATATAGCATAGTAATAGAGTTCCTGCTTAGCATATACAGGGTCCCTGAGCGTACTATAGTACACTCCTCTCCAAGAGGAGGAGGGGGGAGGGGAAGGGGAACAGGAGGAGGGGGGAGGAGGGGGAGGGGCAGGGGGATCAGCTAAGGGGGATCAGGAGCTTTCCTCTTCTTTGAATGGCTCTGAAACCCTTGGAGGACCTCCCCACATCTCCATTACCCTGCTCTCAATCAAATCTTGTGGTTTTGATGTCCTACATTTCTTGGGTCTTCAGTTTCTTAGGTCCTCTGGAAGAAGAGCCAGAACTTTAAAAACAATTTTGTTTATTTAGTATTTCGTGTGTATGAGTGTTTTTCCTGCATGTGTGTATGCCCAGCACCAGCGGAGTCAGAAAAGGCTGTGGGTCCCCAGAACTGGAGTTATGGATGGTTGTTAGCTGCCATGTGGGTGCTGGGAACTGAATCTGTGTCCTCTGCGAGAGCAGCCAGGGCTTTTAACTGCTGAGCCATCTCTCCAGCCTGGATCTCCATTTTTTAAAAATACCAACTAGATACCCAGATTCTAGCTAAAGTGTGTCTGGGTGACAAAATATTACTAAAGGCTTTCAGAGCCTCATCTCAAGGAGGTAAGTAAATGGCCCTAGGACTTCAGGAACTGATTTAGCAGGTGAGACAGACATTTTGGACAGGATTCCCACAGCCCTGGACATCAAACTTGCCCAGGTTTCTACTCCTCTACCTTAGCCTATAGGTCTTCACACTCCTTCCTACATGCCCCTGGTCTGGGTCAGGGGTTGGGTCCCTCTTCCTGCTTAACCATCATTTGCATATAGAAAGCCCCTTCATTTTAGTGTCCATATGGAGACATGGTGCTGTGCTTCTCCCTGACCGACTGGAGGAGTTTGGGCAAGCAGAGGAAAGACCAGACTGTGATCAGCAGGGAGAGAAGTTCCATTCTCTGACTTGGCCTCCATCCTGTCATGTCTGAACCACTCTGCCCAGCATCACTGCACATGCTCCTCCTTCATCAGACAAAAAACTCACAAATGATGAAATCTGCTGGGCACAATGAAGAACTGCACCCCAAAGACCAGGCTGAAGAATAGAGAGTAGGGGGAAGGAAGGAGAGGTTGAGCCCACCCGGCTCCTGCCCATGTGCGTCATTCACCTTAATAAAGATGGCTGACCAAGTTCTTGGGATTTTAGCCACAGTGGCACATGGCCTCAAGGAAACCCACCTGTGCGGTGCAGATGTCTGCCTCCACCCAGAAGATCCTTTACTCAGTGTGGTTAAGATCGGCTATGCCTAGAATCCTTGCCTTGCTGGGCCCCAAGCAGAAGAAAACTGCCTTTGGTGCTGAGGTAAAGCCAATCCCCTGAACCCTCCTCAGAGGAGACCCTCAGCCGACAGCCAGCACCATGCTGACTCCTGTTGGTTCTTTCATGGAAGGACAGTGAGGTAGAGCCATGGCAGTTTAATATTATTATTATTATTATTATTATTACCTACTTTCCCCATGCATTTCCTGGAATGACTTTGAAAAACATATTCATATTGTGATGCTTTCTTGAGTTGACAAGCAAGATTTTTCATCCTAGTTTAATGAGCTATAAAAGATATAATTTCTGGCATATTGTAAATACTGACATTTAAAAAATAAGACTATTATTTTCAGTGTAGCCAACAGAATTGAAAAAGCACAGCATTTTTAAAACACTGGGGGAATTCAAGGAATGAACATTTCCTTTGGCTCTCTTGAGTCTTCCAGCTACTGTATCAGTTTCCTCCCACAGAATTTTATCCTAATGCAATATGTTTGTAAGTGGAAGTCTTTTGTTGTTCACTCTATCATATTTTTCTGCAACAAAAATATACTATGAGTTGTAACTTAAATTTTTAAAATTTCCCATGGCTATAAGATATAAGTTAAAAATTTCTGGTTACTGGCAACAAACACTACAGAGATATTTGAGCTTGTTGAAAAGAAAGACAAATTTTAGAGAGTTGGTATTTAAATTAATGAGGCAGAGAGAAAGAGAGAGAACAAGAGATTGAGATTCAAGTATTCAAGTGTTTACCAGTAAGTCTAGGACCTGAAAATATGTGCTCATGATTGTTGCTAATTGAATAACTGGCCATTTGCAGTGTTCTCTACTAGGGGGCCGGCATTAGAATCTACGGTACATTTTTGTGTTGTTGTTGTTGGTGGTGGTGGTGGTTTCTTTGCTTTAATGAAGAGGTTGGTAATAATGAAACTTTAGCTAGGGATACAGCATATGTGAAGACCTGGGGTTCAACCCCCAGCGTACACACACACACACACACACACACACACACACACACGCGCACACACAGGGACTTCAGTCTAAGTAAAATATGCATTTGTAGTATCCAGCTATCTTTGGGCAGAACTTAATAGAAGAGATAAAACTAGAAGAAAAGTAGGCAAAAATCATTAAGATCTTGCATTAGGTAAAGATCTAACAACACCAAAAGCACAATTTATGAAGCAATATTAATAAATGGACTTAGACAAAATTAAAACTTCTGTCCCCATAAGACAGGTACTGTTGGGTCAGCAAGATGGCTCAGCCAGCAAACACTCCTGCTGCACAAATCTGATGCTGCTGGCACCCATGTAAAGCTGGGAGGAAAGAACTTCATGAAGTTGCCCTCTGACTTCTACACATGTGCTGTGTCATGAGCACCCCCCCCCGGCCCCACAAAGACACTTAAAAGAACGGAAAGACAGGGCTGGAGAGATGGTTCAGTGCTTAAGAGCACTGCCTACTCTTGCAGGAGACCTAGGATCAGTTCTCAGCACCCATGTGGTGGCTCACAACCATCCATAACTCCAGTTCTAGAGGATCTGAAGTCCTCTTCTGGCCTCTGTGGTTTACACATCCAGACTGAACACTCATATACATAAAATAAATACACCAAAAAAAGAGAATAAAAAGACAATCTACAAGCTAGGAGAAAATATTTGCAAATCCTCCAAAACAGATTAAAAAAGGATCAAAATACAAAAGGAAAACAGACCAATTATACAAAACAACAAAAAAATGAAGAAGTTGAAGAGACCTTTTACCTGAGGCTTAAGGATGATGGAAGACACATGAGATGATTCTTAGTCATTAGGAATCCAGAGCTAAAGCCTCAAGATGCCCCCAGCATCCTCTCAAAATGCCTGAGAGCCCAAAGGCTGGGGCTGAGTATGTGCTCAATGGTAGAGCACATGCTTTGCATGCAGAAGGAGCTGGGTTATATTCCCAGCACTGCAAAAACAAAGGCAACCTGATCACACCAAGCACAGTGAGGAGGACGTGGAACCCTAGGACTTTGTTACATAGTCTTTGGGGCAAGGCCCCAGCTCCAGGGATTGCAAAGGGCTAGATTCTTCCATCTGTCCCAAGATACCAATACAAAAAGACTCAAAGAGACAGGCAGCCGTGAAGGCAAGAAAGGAACTTTTATCAGTGTAGTTAAGCTGGGAAGACCAGGGTTCCTAGCCCTGCCAGCAGGGTTTACAGGTTAAATAAAGCAAGAGTTAGAGTAGGAAGCAAGAGTGTGCACACTCAAGTAGTGTTGGTCAACCTGTGGTCTGGCTGGGCATTATGCTCAGTCTGGTTCTGTTGGGTGGCTCCCCAATCTTAATGTTTCACAGGGGCAATCTGGTTCCTGCCATGAGATTCTTGCTCCCGTTTAAGGGACAGCCTCAGTTCCAGTCATGGGTATTTGCTCCCCTTTGGGGAAAAGGCTCAGTGTTTTTTTGGGTTTAGGGCAATGACAGTGCTTTTAGATGATGCTGTCAGATCTGGAACAGGCTATTGCAAAAGCCGGTGGCTGACAATCTGTTACACTCTGCCAATCTTGAAAATATGTTAGTTACTCTTGGTGTCTTCAACTCTTTGTTATTTCTTTGGCGTAGAGTCTCGCGGTGTAGCTCTGGCTGCCCCAAACCCTTTGTGTAGACCAGGCTGGCTTCAAATTCACAGAAATCTGCCTGCTCCTGCCTCCTGAGTGCTAGGATTAGAGGCTACCATGAATGACCTGGTGTCTTCAATTCTTGATGTGGAGAAGAGCAGTTAGGAAATTTAGGGCTAATCTACCTTGTATCATTGGTTTCTGGACAGACTTTTCTCAATTGACTAACATATCCACCATGCAGAACAAGCAGGAATCTGACCCCAAAGTTTAGGGTAATTAAGGAGACACAAAGTGAAGGCAGCAATACCAAGCATTTTTCCTGTTTGTGGTTCCTCATCAGATCTGTGACCCAGTGAAGAGTCCCAGCTTCTAGCAAGAGTAGGCTGTGAGTCCCCGTTATAGAAAGAATCAACCACTCTGGGAAACAGAATAGTAATTTCTTAGTTACTATATGGTCAGTCATTCTAGTTGGGTATATCCTGGGGAAGTTTTAAATTTATACTTTCACTCTGATGTTTCAATAATTTTAGTATATGAACTAACTAAATTGTCAATAGACAGATTAACAAGGGAAAAACAACAAATAGTATAGACACCCACAGGTCGTACACAAAATACAAGACTCAGAAAGAAATTTACATAGAACTAAGCAAAGGTGTAGAGGTTGGGCTTCTGCGGGGGAGGGAAGTAGAGCAGGTGATAGAAGGCTGGGCAGACCAGCTGCTCAGAGAGCAAAGGGTATCACAGTTTCAGATGAAGTCTCCAGGCAACAGCACCTCCAGTAACTTCTGCCTGGGTCAGCTCTCATTCCCACGGTCTCTTTTTTCCTGGGAGGAGATCTTTGCTCTGCACATGGAAAAGGCTATTTACGGACTCTCTGACTTTTTACTTCACAATGTAGATCTCCTTTACCGCTATGAATTTATAGTAAAAAGGGGTATCTCCTAGTTGGGCCTGGTGGTGCCTGCCTTTAGTCTCAGCACTCGGGAGGCAGAGGCAGGCAGATCTCTGTGAGTTCAACGCTAGCCTAGTCTACACAGGGAATTCCAGGCCAGCTGGGGCTATAGGGAGACCCTGTCTCAAAAGGCCAAAAAAGTGGGGGAGGGTATCTTCAAAGTTACTCTTGTCTGTAGTTTCTTAGAATCGCCAAAGAAGTATATTTTGGGGGTAGCATATTTTGGGGTCCCACAGAATCTATCCAAGAGAAAAGAAAGTTATGTCCACAAAAAGACTTAAACACTAATACTTAGCAGTTTTATTTGTAAGAATCAAAGACTACACATGGTACAAATATTCATCAATAGGTGAACGGAAAACCATCTTTTGGTCCATCTATACAATGGAATATAATTTAGCAATAAAAAGGAGAAAGATTAATAAATATACTGTGAATATGAAATATTTATGCTAAGTGAAAGAAATCAGACAAAATTTTATATACACAATATAGGATTCCATTTATATATAGTTCCAGAAAGTCAGTCTATGCTATCTATGGAGATAAAAAGCACATCGTGACATGTATAGAAGATGGAGACAGGAAGGAAGGAAGAAAGACAGTCCCTTAAGAGCTGACAGATATGTTCATTACCTTGATTGTGGTGAGGGTTTCATGAGTGTGTGTATATCAAAACTTATTTCACATTTTAAATATGTGAGGTTGTAGCTAATCATGGTGGCACACACCTTAATCCCAGAACTGGGGAGATAGAGGCAGGTGGTTTAAGAGTTCCATGGCATCTCAGGTACACAGCATTTGTCACCAGTGTGGGCTACGTGAGACTGTTTCTTTAAAAAAAACACACACACACAACAAAACAGTGAGATTAACTGTATGTTAACTATATACTTTATCTTGGTTAAAGCTGTTAAGAAGTGAAGAACATCCCAAACCCTACCTCGTCTCTCATCTGCTCCTTGTACTGTTCACCTGCCAGAGGTGGACGGGACACTTCCTGTCTGCTCCTTCTTGGTTAAGTGGGATGGACATAGTACAAGATAAAGATGAAGGAGAGATTCTGGAAGATTTTCACTGAGCATGGGGAAGACGCAGAGGATGAGCTGGAACTCTTGAACTTGGAATGCTCTGTCCAGCCTGGACCACGGTTAGACATATGCAGCCTTGACACGAGTGGTTCACGTGGAAGAAATGAAGCCCTGAATCCCATCGCTTCTCTTGGAGGCTTTTGCTTTGCTTCTTACGAATCTCCTCAGGAGTCTGTTCATTTTTCACAGTCGGAGGAGAGGTTATTATACTGCAGCTACTGCCTTCCTGTTTCCCTAGTCTGCAGCATATCCTAATTTTGGACATTTCCACTGGAGTCTAAGGACCCCATTAAGATGCAATGCTGTTTGTAACAGAAATGTGGGGGGAAGGGCTAGGTGAGCATCTCTCTTCCAGCTCATGATGGCACTATGGATACATTTTAATCAATCAATCAATTGATCGATTGATTAATTTTTATTTATCCTTTTTTTTTTAAAGTTTTTTTAGACAAGGTCTCCCTGTAGACTCAGTTGGCCTGGAACTTGTTATGTAGACCAGACTGGCCTTGATCTTACAGAGATCCACTTGCCTCTGCCTCCTGAATGCTGGCATTAAAGACATGTGCTACTGATTCTAGCAGTTTATTTTATGTGTAAGAATGTTTTGCCTGCATGTGGGTAAGTGCATCACATGTGTGCAATGTCAGCAGAGGTCAGAAGAGAGCACCAGGTCCCCTGGAACTGGAGTTACAGAGGGTAGTTAGCTGCCATGTGGGTTGGGAAAGCTAAACCTGGGTCCTCTGTAAGAGCAGTCAGTGCTCTTAATCACTGAGCTCTCTCTCCCTAGCCCCTTATTTTTTAACGAAACAAAATTTCAATTCATGTCTGACCATTTCATACGTGTAGATAATGGAGTCGATCATATTCCCCATCACCCTTCCACACACCTTTCTTGCCGTCTCTGGACCCTTCTTTTCCCCAACATGTTCCTTCTACTTTCACGTTTTTTTTTTTTTTCTTTTAAAGAAATAACCTACTGAATTTAATTAAGATTGCTTGTATGAGAAAAGGTTGAGCTTATTTACTGGAGCATGGGTAAGCTAATAGTGGTTCCATCATGAAGAAAAATGATTCCCCTTCCCCTAGCAGTCATTAACTGTCAACAGCCTCGTAGCTAGGGGTAGGGTTTCATGTACCCCTTATTATTCATTCTGGAATGTTGACAGGCTCAATCTACTTTCAAAAATTAAATTAATTTATTTATTGGGTGTGTGCATGTGTGCATGTGCAGACACATGCAGATATCAGAGGACAACTTCAGGAGTTGGTCCTCTCTTCCCATGGGAGTCCCAGCGATCCCACCTACGTCACCGGTCTGGCGGGCACCTTTACCTGCTGAGCCATCTCACAAACCTGACAAGATAGATCAGTGAAGTTTTTCCACCCTAGGACCTCCACACTAGTGATGCTCAGTGTGAGCAATGCTCTGGTTTGTGGAGGAAGGGAATTAATGAAAATTAGAAATGGCAAGTGGAACACAGCTTGGCCGCTTGTCTTTGGAAGCAACTCAGATCGGTTTTAGGAAGGGAAGTTCTTGGTGTCCTTAAATCTCACACATCTATAAATTATGCATTTCTGTGGGTTCATTCCAGGGTTCTGTTGCAGACCCACGTAGGGTTTTGAGATTCAGTCCCACCGTCTATTTACCAGTTGTGGTATGCATGGAGTCCCCAGCATCTCCTTCGTTAGGGTTTGGTGGAGAGCAAGTTGGCTAGGGATGGGGGTATAGTACAAAGTGTGGCCAGCACTTTTCCCAAGCTCCTGGAAAAGCCCACCATGTCTGTGTGACCAGCGTTACTACTGCTTTGCTGCTTTGAGGTTGGAGCCTGGGGCTCTGCAGCTACACAGCTTGGACTCCAAACCAGCTTCAGCTCACCTGCAATTTGACCTTGGGCGGTTTGCTTCTCTTATGCAAAATGAAGCTAATAATAGAACCTACTCTGGTTTGCTTGGAGGGCTGAGAGATAGCAAGTGCTTAGAACCGTACGGTCCCAGAGCAAGCACCCCAAATGATCATCACTCTCTCAGAGCTCAGAATTGGGGTTAAGGCATGTTCCTGCGACCTGACTCACTGCTTTGTCAGAGTAAATGTCAGAAACAGAATCTGGAGCTTCTGAAAACTGCTTTGCTGACAAAATTCCAAAAGATGTCCTAACTTTCTTTGGAGAAAAAATGGTGCCTGTCCCGTAAATGATGTATGAAGCACCTCTCTACGCTAGCGCTGGCGGAGAGGAAATCTTCCCGATACATCTCCACACATCCAACTTGAGACTTTGCCTCCTTCCCCTATCTCTTCCTGCAGCACTCCCTCTCTGCTTTTTAGTTACTAAATTCAGAATAGGCAGGGTCTTAAAGACCACTAGGTTCGGTGTTTTTATGTGAGGAGGAACTAGAGATGAACCAGGGCATGTGGTTTAGGAGAAGTGCAGAAAGGCTCGAGGAGGAGAGTCTAGTGCCACGTCCCTCTCAACCCCTTTCCACCCGAGTGGATCTCAGACTCAGGGCTATCTCATTTGCTGGTAGAGCCTACTGCGGCTGAAGAATTAATCTGGGGATATGGTTAGGGGCTAAAAGTCTTTATAGCTGAACTAAGCAATTCTCCTGGTAGGTGTTTTCTCAAAGAAAATCATTAGCAACTAGGACAAGGATAAATGTACAATGATGTATTCCCCAGAATACATCTCCTCAGGGACATACTGATGCCGAGCAATACTGTAATGTTTTAAATTACAAAAGTTTCCCTTGTCATGGGAAAAAGATTCAGGAAATAATGCAAAAATACAGATATGACCTGTCCTATATCAAAACAGTGTATGGCAAGAAGAAAAGAAAATGTGGGCATACTTGTTTTAAAGTCTTCAATAACTGCATGCTGTTTTGTGATGGAAAAAATATTCCAAAAAGTTTGGGCAAGAATTTTGCTTCTTATATGACTTGGAAAGATATACTTGTGTGTTCACCCAACAAAGATCTGTTGAGTAGATGTTGAAGACTGGGAAGAATCCGAGGGACAGAAAGCAAGGGAGCAAGCAGCGTCTGCAAGAGCCACATTTTCATTTTACGGTAATCACTTTATTCTGCCATCTTGAAGCCCACGTGCCATAAACCTACATAACAAAGAAGGATGCTCCACAGACCATGAACTCACTCATGAGTAGACACTGCAATGGGAATACAATTGCCTTATGAGCAGATTCAAGGAGGCTAAGCTTAAGGGGAAGCACTTAAAGGTGAAATGAGGGTTACATTGTTTTGAAACACACATGCATAGCTTTAGGAATCAATAACGGTGGTGGCCCCTATCCAAGGCTGAACAGTTAGTATTGGAGTGTGTGCATGTCAAAGTTCTAGAGGTGTTTGTGCAAGACTGAGAGAGGCTGTGTGTGCGTGGTGCTAAGTAACCAGCCTACGGCTCTGAACTTTTGCACTTTCTAGGCAAGAGCTTTCCTAATGAGCTAACCTCCCAGGTCTCTCGCCTGAGTCTTCTGTGATGGTTGTAGTTATAGGACAGTTTTATATGAGGATCCTCCCTTCGTGGCCTTCTTGGCTGTCTATCAGGGTTTCACACAAGTGGTCTCATTTTGATTCTAACAACTTGCACCAATACAATTATCTTCTTTGATTTTAATTATATGTATTCTTAGTGGCTAAAGACAACATCCAAAGACAGGGATTTTCTAGTCTCAGGGCTCATCCTTGGAGGAGAGGGATTTGGCCCAGCTCCTGACGCATGTTTTTCCCACATGTCCTGCTGCCTCGAGGCTCAGGGAGCTTTGGCTCTGCTTCTCCTACCATTTGGAGTTTGATTAAAAACAAAATGCAGACCATGTTATCGCAAGTGCTTTCAGTACACATTTATTGCAAAACCACAAGCAGGACAACCCTAATGTCAACATGACCATATTTCTAACTAAATGGGAGATCAATATCCCGAAGACATTTTCCAAAGATATGGAGGCCCACTTGGAAGCTCTGTTGAACAACTAGAACCCCGGCTCTGAACTAGGAGTTCTAAACCATTAAACATTTAATTACCGCTTTGGCAAAGCAATGCACATTACCATTCCCACAATGTAGCAGCACAGGGATTTTAAATGCATCCTTATTTTGCAGAATCTTCAGTATTCACAATGTGTAAAAGCATTTTAAATAAAATTCTCTGCCAAAACACAGTTCCTTAAAAAGTCCCGACTGAAAGGAAGAGAAATTGCACACGAACAATATTCATCAGTGCTTACAGTTGACATTAACTATAGTTTTCTAAAAGGATAAAAATATTCAAGACTTCAACATTTCTTTACAAAAGTATACTTGGCCATAAAATAAAAATCTAGAAACCCCCAAATCTTACAAAAGTAAAACGCAAAAAAAGAGTTTTTTAAAAATTAAAATGTAATACAATCTTTATACAGTGAGAATATTAAAAACAGAGAACATTTCAGTTGTGATGCTCTGTGAGGGGAATTCACCACCCACCAACCCGGGCTCTGCCGCTACCCGTGGCGGAGTGGTCTCCCTGGTCGCCGGGAGTCACGTCTCCCAGGGGCCCAGCTCAAGCTCCCTTCCTGCCCCATTCATTCTCTATTGCACCATGTCTCATGCTGAGAGTTTGCCCAGGCATATGGAGAGTTGCTATTTTAAATCAGGTCTTAGGGCCGGGAACAATAAGGAGAGTTGACCCTTACACCTCTGGGCAGTTCCGGCCCTCCTTCTTACTCAGATCCCCCAGGTGGGGAACCCAGTGCGGCTGCTGCGCACTGTTTCACAAAGCAACACAGTCTCAGCCCAAAACCACTGTTAGGATGGACCCGGAATCCCAGCAGGAAAGGACTGTCCTTCCACACTAGGACTCAAGGAGTCACGGCAGCTAGGAGTGAACAGGAAAGGGATGAACTGGAGTGAGACTTGAGGCCATGGCTGGGGGACAGAGATGGGGAAGGTGCAATGTGGAGACCTGTAGCATGCGGCAGGCTCCCTGTCAGCCTCCTCTGCTGTTTTCTGGAGCCACTTCACCTCCTCTTCCTCCTACTTGCCATCCTGACTCTGCCTGCCTTCTTGTCCCAACCGATAACAGTGCGGAGCCAGGAAAGCCAGATAATGAAAGACATAGGATCAGGCCAAACACCCCATGGTTTGAGGACAGAGGGAGGAGAACACGGCTAGGCTTTGGGAGACTGATTTCCATTGGACAGAATTTTGGGTTTGCTTCTGGGGTGAAACTGAGAGGATGTGGGCAGATGGGAAAGTCTGACAGAGGTTGGTAACTTTACTTGGACCCAACACTCCTTGACTACCCAAGATCTCTTTGCATCCAAGAGTGGGCATGAAAAGTAATTAGCTAGCAGAGTGCATGAAACACAACACGGCAAGGAAAGAAGGCATGCCTTCAAATATAGGCCATCCAAAGGGAGAGTCGTTTCTAGAGTCACAGACTTTTGAGTGAGATGCAGCTCATCTCAGGAAAAGCAAGGCACGCTACCTTCCAGAAGCGGTATTTAATCCACAGCAGTTTTTCAGAGCAGAGAAGCCTGCGCTGTGCCATGCGAGCACATGTAGGAGGACGGAGTCCCCAGGTGGCTGGTTTCACCTCTGAGAGTCCTCCGAAGCTGAGGAGCCGGCGTTCACGCTGAAATGTGGGAAGGGGTGTGAAATGTGGAGTCTGTTCTCCAGCCCCAGGAACCTCTCTTCCTTCTGGGGTCTTCTGCCCTGATCCAGGCTGCTGCTCTGGTCTCCCCCGGTACTGTTCTTGGCCCTCCTTCCCAGTCCCATTCTTTGAAGGTATGAACTCCCAAGTGAAACGCAGCTGCTCTGGAACAGATGCTGGAGGGAGGTGTGTAATCTCCATCCCGACTCAGCCAGACACCGCAGGCAGGCAGGATGTGTGTGGTGACAGGTGGCTGGGTCAGATGACTCAGTGAGAAAAAGCCAGTTTCTGGCTCTGTTTTCCAGAACCTGCTTCCACCACAACTTCACGCCTCCAAACCTCCCCCTCT
Organism: Eospalax fontanierii; assembly: GCA_035773235.1. Taxonomy (NCBI): domain Eukaryota; kingdom Metazoa; phylum Chordata; class Mammalia; order Rodentia; family Spalacidae; genus Eospalax; species Eospalax fontanierii. The sequence continues at coordinate 62,652,130 of CM069534.1, read as the reverse complement.
ACTTCAGCTGGGCAGATGCCTTACTTTGTTAATTTGTGACACTGGGGATTGAACTCAGGACCTTGTGCATGCTAAGCACACATGCATCACAGCTGCTCTCTAGCCCTTAGAGCCTGGTTCGTAGCTCAATAACTCTTCCCCTGTGGTCTCAGCTCACAGACCTCACATGGTGTCTGCCTTTTCTTGCTAGAAGGTCCTTCTCCTGGCCTTAATAACATGCCTAAATGGACACTGGCAGATCTGCAATCTCTGTAAGCTTGTTCGAGTTCCCTAAGAGCCTTTCCACCTCTTTTCCAGCTATCCAGATTTCTCTGCCTTTCCCTTTGAAGGCCACACACCCTTTACTCCATGAAGGTCACACATGACTACATATTGATTAGGGACAAGCATTGGTTTTTAGTGACATAAGAAATGGGATTCAGAATATATTTTCCCAAGAGTAACATCTTCCATAGAAACTAATGCAGCTGCAGAGATGAGCTGCAAACCTTCAACAGCCCTTCTGGGTATATGTTGCCTTTGAACTACAGTTTTTTATGAATAGTCTCATTGGAGTGCAAATCTCTGAGAGGGCCAACTATCTAGTCCAGGGGCCAGTGTACAGCAGGAGCCCAAAATAAGCTGACTTCCTTGGATGTAGGTTCCTCCGTTCTGGTGCTTTTCTTTCTTCTAAGAATCTTTATGTGATCTGCTTCCCCCAGCATTTAAATCAGCTCTGATGAAATCCATGTCCAACTTTATTTTAGGGTGTTCCTTTCTGTTCCAATTGTGTCATGAAGTAGAGGGAAAAGATCACAGTCTACTTTAAGATGAAAGTAGTTTGTGTACAAAATACTCACATTTAAAATAGAATACATTTCGGGACTTAGATAACAAAGAATTTACTGGCGCAGGAATATTGATGAGTGTATAACCAAGTGAGTCAGCATTAGCTCCATTAGCGTAACCTTTCCCCAGTTATACGAGAGGACAATTACAGGCATAGCATGCAGCACAGAGCTTCCTGTCTTGGTGATGGAAGGTCATCTATATTAAACCTGAGTAAACCAGGACAAACAGGGATGGGCTTCTCTGTGCTGAGACAGAGAATGGTGCCATACAAGGGTTAAGATATTGGTAGATTTTTTTTCCTCTTGAAAGGACGAGAGAAGTTACAATAGAGGGGAGCAGGGTTTGGGGTGGGGTAGACAGGAGATCCACTGGAGACACCCACTTTATTCTCTCAGCACTCACTTGGGAAGAGCAATGTGTATCAGTGAGTTCATAGATGTGCTAAGAAGGAAGGGATCCATGTGCGAGTCAGGTGCATTCACCAGGAAGCCCCCTTCTGATCCTGGCAAGGATCCTCCAGTTCCTAGGCTTCTCCTAGGCACTTCCTCTGTCAGAGATGGAACACACGCAGGCAGCTATGCATGCAGACCAACAACTGACTCTAGGATTTGTGTTTGAGGAGGATGGTGGCAGAATTTTTCTAATGCATAATTTAGATTAGCTCCAAAAAGTATGTACTTCTGCTGGGAGAGAAGTTTGGGATTGGGACTATTTTATCTGTGGCAAAGGCTTAGGAGGCAGGGATTTTATTAGTAGAGCATTGGGGGTTCGCATGTAGGTAGAGATTTGAAGGACTTCTATGTTCTCCAGCCCCCCAAGTAGCCCCTTTCTATCTGGCTGTGGATATCCCAAGTTCTCTTTCTAAAAACACTTCCTTTCAGTGTTTTTAGCCTTTGTTACAATCTCAAATTCCCCCTAGGAAGGAGACTCACTGCCATCAGAGCCACGTGCATTTAGATCTTAGTGTGTCTGCATTTAAGTTCTGTCTCAAAGGAATTTGGGGTTGGCACTAACATCTCCAACTTAGAAGGAAATCACCTAACCTCCCAGCCATAGACGGGTTATACTCCACAGGTCCATGCTGATTCTCTGTCCCCTACCTCCGGACTTGTGATAGTCAGTCTTCACTGTCAACTAGACTGGATTCAGAGTCAGTTAGGAAACATGCTCAGAGGCCTTTCCAGAGAAGTTAGGAGAGGAAAGACCCATCCTAGTAAGGGCAGTGTCCTTCCATGGCCTAGGGTCCCATATGCAATATAAAGGGTAAAAAGAGGAAGCCAGCTGAGTACCAACATCCACTTCTGCTTCCTGACTGCAGATGCCATGTGACCAGCTGGCTCACACTTACTTGCCACACCTCCCCCACTATGATGGACTGTATCCTTAAGTTGTGAGCCAAATAAACCCTTCCTTCCTTAAGTAAAAACACACAGCCCATCTTCCTTCCTCCTTCCTTCTTTTTTTCTTTCTTTTAACCTCTTTTCTTTTAAAAAATCTTTTGGAAAAGTTCTGGAGTATAGAAACAGTCTTTATTTTCCTGACAGTCTTTCCAGGGTAGATACCATATACATAACATCTGGACTTGTTTCTGTCTTTGACAGCTTGTGTGCCCACATTAGTTGTAACAGAGCTGTACTCACTTAATACCAGCATACAGGTCACAGCTAAACCCACTGGACTTCTGCTCGCGCTCAGAGAGATAGCCACACAGCCACACAGCCACACAGCTGTTGGAAGATTCTGGTCATGCAGAGATGTCACTGTTGCCAAACAACTTACAGTGCTTTGGTGCTATAACTCGAGATATACAAGTTCAAGGATCAGCCTTCCTCTCTGACCTGACAGTTTGATTTTCACAGCTACAAGTCCAGGGCGCCTCACAATGAATCAAACCAAACCAAAGAACAGGTATCTGGCTTAGTCTGGCTCTAGTGAGCCAAATCAGCACACATTACCCCCAACCCCTCGTTGCCAGAATGCCATCTCAGCATCAGGTGACAGATTTCTCTTATTGCATTTGATAAATTTAATACAACCTGTATTCATATATAAAGTCCTTTGGGAAAATAAACAGTACCTGCAGCTTATCTCTTACCACAGACACTGGAAAAAACATTTCTTCTTGTTGAAAGTGAATGCAACATAATATTTCATGTGTTCATGGGCAGAGTTTGTGGGTGCGTGGGGGTGGGGGCTATTGCACAAAAGAACATGAAAGCACTGGGAAGCTCTTTAGTCTACAGACTGCAGATGCCTCAGTCATTTCCCACATTGAAATAAGGATGGATCGGAATTTCTGAACCAGCAGGAACATCATTTCCACCCCTCATTTTAATGATGTGTATAAATGAGAAATGAATTGCTCAAGGTCAAACAGCTGGAGTCACCAAACCAAGGATAAGAGCCAGGAGCCCGAGGGCCTGTTCCTTGTGTCCTATCTAGTCTAGGCCACTAGCAAATTGCAAGGCTAGCTCTCCACTACTGGCAATCTGGCTTCACACAGCTTGCTTCCAAGCAGGATCAGAAACAATTAAAAATGACCAGAAAGCAGCAAGCTGGATGGAAGGGAGGATGAAGAGAAAGTCACAAGTGTGTCATCGCAGGTACTCAGAGTGCTGAAGCTAGAGGACTGCAAGTTCAAGGCTAGCCTGAACAACTTGGTGAGATCCTGCATCATAAAAAGTGGTCAGTGCTCGAGTACTTGCCGGGCATGTGGGAATGAGTGTTCAGGATGGACAAGATGTCTGTCTAAGCAGACACCTCTACAAAGCATGGGGTACTCTGGTTTATGCCCTTAAGAATGCCCCCAAACCCACTGTAAACTTCTGTTCTAGAACAGTTCACCATTTTCTTATGGGGATGGGTTATCTTTCCTAACAGTCTAGCAAGCTGATGGCATGAAAATCAGCTTTACCTTATCCCCTGATGCATGATTATAACTGTATCTTTGCTATGTTTATAAAATGCATCTGTTCAAATGTTTTCATAGTTTTATATTTTAATGTGACAGCTTTTTCTTTTTCTTTTTATTCTCTTTATTCTTTTTTTTTTTTTTTTTTTGGTGTCGAGAATTGAACCCGGGGCCTTGTGCATACTGGGCAAGTGCTCTACCACTGAGTGTACCACTAGTCTCATGTACCATAGCTTTTATATGATAATAGCAATTCTGTACTTAGTATTTCAGGGACAAATATGAAATTACTGTGATTTTAATGTTAGTTGAAAGAAAATTTGGTATGTATTATTTGATCTTGACTTAAAAATGAATCTTATATTCAGGCAGAATGCAAGATGAATGCTTTGATTTTGGTAAAAATAAGAGTTTAAAAAAACCAATTAAAAGATAAGTAGATGGGGATTTAATCTCTTCAACTGAAAGTCCCTTAGCCTGGATCTCTCATTAGAAGAGCTCCATTAAAAACAAGTTGTAAACATTTTCAATAATTAAACTTGAATCTATGATCCATGATAAAACCTGGCCCTTAGACCATTCACATTTAAATATGCAAAATTACATGTGTACTTGGATTTCCTCGTTTGTGAGTTCCCTCTTTCAGTGAAATGCACTTGTGTAATTATCCCATTCCTGTATCTCCACTGTGGATATTAAAAAAAAAAACCCTACTTCTCATAAACCGTGAAGTATTCACTGATAAGCCACAAGGAACATACACTATAACATGTCCTTACCAATTAATAATGCTGTTGGCTGGGTTTATGAGGACTGAATTATTCATCAGAATCTTCACATAACGTCATAGTAAGCGGAGGCTGAAGAGATGGTAGAGCACCTACTGGATGATCTGCTTATAAATTTTACTTAAAAACACTTGCTGCAGTTTGGTCCCTGGGCTTTCTGTACTCAGTGAGAATTTATTTTTAGGACCCTTCACTTGTGGACATGAGAGAATCTTCATCAATACCCTAAATGTTGTAAATTAAGCAATGATTCTGTGAAGTCGGGGAAACAGACATTAATTTGGAGTTCAGAAAGTACAGGCTCACTTTTGCCACTACAGGAGGCACTCCCTACCCACATGTCCCACACACTGGCTCAATCCACTACATATCTGAAATAATTGGAAAAAAATTCCAGTTGAACTGAGTATGTTCCTAAAATACACAGCACAACATTTACAACATTTACACAGCATTTATATTGTACTAGGTAATACAAATATTCTAGATGTGATTTAAAGTACCTTGGAGATGTGTGTGTAGTGGGGATATACAAATCCTAATAGATTTTCTTTTGAGCACCTGAGGACTTTGGCATCTGCAGGGCATCTTGGAACCAATGGCCCAGCAGATTTGGAGAAATGACTCTAACCAGTCCTTTGGGAAGGTAATTTACCTTTCTTTTATTATTATTTTTTTTTTCATTTTATATGTATGCATGTATTGCCTGCATGTATGTAAGTGCACCTATTGTCATGCAATGCCCAAGAAGGACAGGAGAGGGTGTCAGAGCCCCTGGAACTGGAGTTATAGATGGTTGCTAGCTAACATGTGGGTGCTAGGATTTGAACTTGGGTCTTTTGCAAGAACAGCTAGTGCTCTTAACCACTGAGCCATACCTCCTGCCCCAATAATTGATCTTTTTAGGATCATTTCTATAATTCTACAATGAAGGCCTGGATTGGTGGAGAGTTAAGACTTCTTCCAGTTACAAGAGAAGAACAAAGATAACGGCTAGTTTCTGTTGATGCAGGCTAGAAATAAAAATACACTTTGCAATGTTCAGATAAACAATGTAGTCTTTCCCTTTCCCCAAGAGTGCTGCTTCCTCTCCTTGGAAATTTTGACCACTTAGAAAAGCTGCAACATGTGATTGGAATGATTGTCTGCCAGAGGGGAAGTAACACAGCTGTAATAGGTGACTTGTCTCATGTACACTAAAGAGCAGACCTGGTGCTTGGTACAAAGCAAGAGCTGTTCATCACTGCCCACCTGGGGATGCCTTCGAACCGATCGGCTATATTTATAGGTAGTATTTTTTTTAAGTGTTATCCTGAACTTTGCCTAAAAAGTAGAATTAGCCCTTAATTAAAAAGTCCTATATCAAAAGTCTTATTACAATAGATTTATAAAGAACATTCTCAAACATAACAGCTGTGACTGAAACCAATATCTCATACACCTTCTGCTGTTCTTCTCTCTAAATGGGAAATGATGTTGGCTATCTAACATGTGGGGCATGGCCTACCGATGTCCTCAGTGACTAGCTTTCAATCACTTTCTGCCTTTCTTCTTCATTTTAAGAAGGATGAGGAAGAAAGAGTTAACTGGAACCAGGCCTGGCTTTAAAGGATTTTCTTCCCCCCCTCTTTACCAAGTTCCTTAGGTCGTTTTGTTTTTGCTGCTAATGGATCAAACTGGTTAGAATGGGAAATGACACTTTCCTAGTTCACAATTTAGGGCCTCAGAAGATTTTAGGCATTCCCAGAATTCTCCTCGAGGACCAAGGTAAGTTAATACACAGCCATGAACTCGCTAAGAGGAAAAGCAGGGTGGAGGGATGAGTCGGCACGTGAGTGATGGTGTGTCTGCAGGTGTGTGTTGGTGTGTCTGCAGCTGTGTGCTGGCGTACAGGGATGATTACAAGCTGGAGTTGTCTGACCTTCCCACGAGGGCTGCCAGGAGCTAGCTTACACCTGCTCAGAAGACTAAGCTGAAAACAGACTTAGCTAGCAACGGAGTTACTGTTTCAAGTGGGGAAAAAGAAAAAGGGCTGGAAGAAGCAGAAAATAATAAAGGAAAGCTGGTATTCTGGAAGTTTCAGTAAAAAAGGCTGGTTCTCTGTGTGAGGGAGCTGTGTCACTGTGGGGTCATAGTGCTGTATACCCACCACAGCAGATTTCATGACCTAGTGACCTGTTGGTCCAAGAGCCAACCAATGAGCTACACATTTTTTTGTTTTTGTTATTTTTTTCCTTCTTGTTGTTTTTGTTTTGAGACAGTCTCCCTGAAGACCCCTGCTAGCCTAAAACTTGATACATAGACCAGGCTGGCCTCTATCTTATAGAGATCCGCCTACCTCTGCCTCCTGAGTGCTGGGATTAAAGGTGTGTGCCACCACAACTGGTGCTAATGACTTATGTTTTAAAAAAAATCTATTATTTATAGAAAGAAATAGGTACTGGCAAATGCTGTCCCGTCAAAATACATCGACTTGATTCAGAACTGAGTACAATACATAAATTAAAATACAAGGATGCAGTTTAGAAATCACTCAACAGATTCGAAACTCTCACTGTTATACATCGTTTTTTTCAATAAATAAAATCTAACACTAGTAAATAGAGTGCTGGACTTCACACTTGTGCCCCACAAGGCATTGAAGATATACATGCTGTGTGGAGCTGCTCACTTGACCTTTAACAAAGTGCTAAATCATAATGGAATCAGACTTCTCATACAATAGTTAAGGTGGCCCTATCAAGCATTCAGTCTTCCTTGCTGCACAGATGTAAGGGCTGAGCAGATGAGACTGTATTCAGAGAAACAGGAGTGGGTGGGCAGGGCAGTGCCTGTGCTCCAAGGTCCCTGGACAGTACCTGGCCACCTACAAGATGGCCACAGGCTTCCAACCTGATTAAAAATAAGGAGTCATAGAAGAAATGGCTTTATTAGAAAAACATGTAGTGTACAGTGGCTAACTTCTATCACTGATAAACTGCTCGGCTATTCTGCAATTAGAATCTGATACAGCGTTCGCATGTCTTTAGAAGTTAGTGGCATTTCTTCCTATTCTGCTGTGTGCCTGGGAGGAGTTATCTTCACAGAATAGAGGCCCTTATTCCTTCCCATGATTCAGTTCATCAGTAGGTTAGCACTGGCAGAGAGTACAGGGGATCCCTTACGTGGGCAGCGCTTCCCGTGTGAGGCTCCACACCTCGACCAGAGTCCAGCACAGGCGTGCTGCTTGTGGAGCTCTCAAATTGCCATGACACTCAAGTCTTGCATTATTATTACCCAGTAGTCATTAAATGAATGCCCTAACCTGTTAGCTAACAAAACCTCTGGATGAAGTTTTTCTCTTCTCCTTTTAGATGTGCAACTCCAAGCAAATGTGCAGTGTGCAGTACTGATTTCCAGTCTCGCCTTAACTTCTGCAAGTCTGTAGAACTAAACCGAGACAACCACATCAAGATAGAGTCTGTCATAGGATTCCCTGAAGCACAGGATGAGGAGGAGACTGAGCAGACATGACCCGGGAAGGCACCAGTTGAACCAAGACAACTCTGGAAGACAAAAACATGCAGTTTTAAGCATTCATGTAGAGGCAGCAGACATCACCTGTATGCTGAGAGGAATCTCCTCTGCGTTCAAAAGCACTTAGAATAAACGTGGCCTGGAAACTGGCTTTCAGTAAACAGTGACAACTGGAGGCTAAGGGACGTGTGTAACGTATTACTGGGCTTTCATGTAGAATATTTTTAATCAGTGTTGTTAATAAGCTTTCATCAATTTAATCAACCTTAACTTTGGTTACAAAATCAATCTATCACTTCAAAGGGGGAAAATGATCACCTTTAATTGTTGGTTTGTTAACTGTTTTTTCAGTTGTCCTCTATCACCATCTCTCTTGTCCCTGTCCTAGAAATGTCTGATGGATGTAGACAAATAGGAAAATCACTTCACTCTCTCATATATGTGAGTGGAAGGGGAGTGTGGTGTGTGTGCAAGGTGTGTACACCTGTGGGCATAGCCAGAGGTGTCTGTGTTCTCCTTTTCACTATTTGCCTTATTCTCTTGAGACAGGGACCAGGAGTTCACGAGGTTTTTTGTCTTTTGTTTTTTTCCAGCTAGACCAGCAGCTGGGAAACCTGTCAATCCCCTGTCTCTGCGCCACAAAGTGCTGGGGTTATAGGTGCGTGTGACTATGCCTGACTTGTTACATGAGGGCTGAGGACTGAACTCAGGTCCTCATGCTTGCACAGCAAGTGCCCTTACCCACTGAACCATCTTCCCAGCCTCTCACCTGATTTTCAAGAGAACATTCTGATATTTTTTAGATGGAAGTATGTACTTCTCAACAAAAACATTAAATAGTAACCACAGCAAAACAAATTAGAAAATATGGAAAAATCAAGTAAAACATTAAAAAATTAATCATGATTCAACTCGTGGAGAGACAACAGCAACTATTTGGGTTTTTTTTTCCTCCCTGGTTTTTCCCCGCTAGCACAGTTATGTATGACACCAAGTACTGAGAAACCTGCAGATGGCATCCAAACAGGTGGTCAGCTGTTATCTAATGGCATCAAGAGCAGTGTCTTCCGGAATGCTTTCATCATTTAGGAACTGACAGGACATACCTGGGCCACTCACTTGCCACTGCCCCCACCTGCTGCTGGAACTTCAGGGACCACTGGCTGGGCACCTGCATCTGGCCAACCTCCCTCTGCCCATCCTGAACCTGCCCGGCAATTCCAAGGCTTCTGAGTACGCAGCTCCTTGGTGGCTGAGGACAACTTCCCTAGGCTAATATCATTCATTGGTTCCAATGAAAACAAACTAGGGAGTGTGTTTTTTTGCTCTCTCCCTCGCTTCTAAAGGTTTCTATTTTCTTCTGTCTTTCCACAAAATGCTAATACTCTTAATTTCCAAAAGTCATCCTGTAGAATCCCACTATTCTGCTTTAGTTTAATCCATAATTCATACAGCCTAAAAGAGCAATTTGTACTAGGATGGAAATCAGAAAAGTGACTGGAGAAACAGGTGCTGCAATGGTCTTTTCTAGATGAAGCTCACAAAACAGCCTCTCATCTCTCAATTACTGCATTTAAAAGTTAG